>JAOUQZ010000030.1:2115223-2132571 GCA_028564935.1 Neosilurus hyrtlii
ATATATATATATATATATAGTATGTGACAATCGACTCAAGATCATATACACACACACACATATATATATTTTTTTTCCTAAATAAATTATATTTGTTGAAAGTTTTGGTGCAACATAAACAAAATGGGAAGATCATAAAAGGATAACATACAGGTAGACCGAGGAATATTTTTGAAGCATCAACATATAAAATACAAGGCAACAGCCTTGAAAAAAGAAAATGCACAACGAAACAAAGGACAGAAACAGGAATCAGTATCTGTATCAGAACTGTAAGAAATCCGCTGAATGAAATGAAATTTACGTTTAGATAAACCAAAGGAACACCAGCACCTAAACCATAAAACGTTACAGTGGGTGAAACGGAAGCAATCATGGAGTGTAGATGATGAATAGATGAAAGTGATGTTTAGTGGTGAATCAAACTGCATTGGACGAGGAGACGCTGCTGGAACTTTGTTCTTCAGACAGTCTTATATCTTTATATATAAAACAGCACCAGAACAATCAGTTATATTTTGGGGTCAGGTAAAGGATCAGGGGAGACGGTAATCATTACCTCAACAGTCAGTGGAGGGTGTGAACTGAAATTTTGGCCTCTTTTCACACTACACTGATATGTTTGGTGACAATAAATTAATTTTACAGGAAGATATTAATATTCCAGTCTTCTATTTAAAAAAGGCCTGATCCACTCAATGACGTGGCACCAAACAGTCCAGATCCCAATATGATTGAACAGTTACAGTGCTAATTAAAAGGACAAGGATTCATCCTGCAAAGCTGATCTTCATCAGTCATTTGCTGAACCGTTAAATCATACTACTAGGGACTCGGGGGAAACTGGAGCCAACATACACCCTGAAGAGAACACCAGACCATCGCAGGGCAACACACGCAACCATTCACACACACTTTGACAACTAGGGCCAATTTGGAACAACCAATTAGCCTAGAGTGCATGTCCTTGGGATGTGGGAGTAAACCGGAGTACCCAGAGGAAAGCACTGGGAGTACATGCAAACTTCGTACAAAAATGCCCGAGTCCAGGACCATGAAGTCCAGAACCATGAAGGGTCCAGGAGCATGAAGTCCATGACTCAAAAATTCAGGCCTAAGAAGGAGCAACAAAGTACTAACTGTGAATTTGATTATGTCATAATTTCCTCTATTAATTTAAGTAAATAAACTTCTATTAAACAAATACATTTTATTTAAAGTTGTTTGAGGTATGTTTCACCTATTAAGCAAAAATGGGTTTTACTGAGATGGATCTAGTTCGGAGTTGTAATAAATGAATTTAACATACCTTGATGTTGCCTTCAGCAGAACCACTAATGAAGCAGCTCTCGGTGGCATCCACAGCCAGCGCTTTGACAGCCGAGTCATGGGCCTGGAAGCTCTGGCGCTGGAGCTTAAGTGTGAGGTCCAGAACGCTGATCCATCCCTTCCTACCTCCACTGAGCAGCAACTGCTGTTTGGGTGCAAGAGCCAGGACGGTGGCACCAGATTCATGGCAACTAAAGCCTGCAATCAGAACAATACACTTAGTGAGATTTCACAGCCCCATTTCTATAGGCTGAGTGCAGCGATGGACCACCAACACCTGAACATCCATTTCAGTGTTAAATCTCCCTTTCATCATTTTCAGGATCGGGTGCATGTTAGGGGTCACAAATGGTAAAAACAAATAATTGTCTGATGAAGATTTTAAATATTTCAAATAGTGCTATGATATCTGGTCTTTCAAATTCTAAAATATTGGAGAGTGATCACATCAAACAATGTTACACCTATTTGAAGTTGCGTACCATTGGCACAGAATGGGCATGTTGCAGACACTGAATAAAAACATTAATAAAAAACTGTGATCCAAATAAAATATGAAAATAAATTGTTATAGGTGATCATTAATCATCCCTCGATAGTTAAGCATGAACCGTAGTCTTGAGTGTGATAAACATACAAAATATTCCTTCTGACACTGAAAGACTTGAGATACTCATGAACTAGTGGAGAAGGAATAATGTGTTTCCATAACGACAATCATAGCGTATGAAATGTGCAATAAACTGAGGAATCTCTAGTCCAGTCTCTCTCAAACAACCTTCCAATGAAAGAAGAAAACCGTCTGTTACCAACGAGTAGAACAATGTATGGCAAAAGATGTGAAACAAACTTTAACAAGATTCAAAATAAGCAATACTGAAGACTGATCCTTCATAACAGAAGTCGTCCGGTAGGCGCATATAATGCAAACTATGTACAAGTTAATGAAAGAAAACCTTTAAATGATTAGCAATTGTATCTAAAATGTCCCAAACAATGATTCCAGCTACCCATTTATTTACAAACAATCCCATGTCACAACTGATGGTCTCCTTGCAACCTGATCCTGATCCATATGTTTGCTCTTCATTTTCCTATTAACGTTTTCCACTAGATTTTGGAGGGTGGGGTTTCCCAGTTCAGCCACAACTTGAGTATTAGAGACGTTTGGTTCCTGAAGTTTTGTGAAAAGGTCTGGGGCAGAGTCAACATTCCAGTTTATCCCAAAGCTGTTCAGTGGAGTTGAGAACAGGACGTTGTTGTTGTTGAAACCACGTCTATATGGAGCTGGGTTTGTGCACAGGCTCGTTGTCATGCTGCTGTGCGTTCAGGCTCCTCAGTTCCATTCTCTCTTTTTTCAAACCGCTTCATCCTATTAGGGTCGCAGGGAGGCTGGAGCCTATTTAAACCGTCAGTGGGCGAAGGCGGGGTACACCCCGAACAGCTCACCAGACCATCGCAGGGCCAACACACACGCACACTCTCACACCTGGGGCCAGCCAATTAGCTTAATGTGCATGCCTTATGACTGTAGGAGGAAACCGGAGTACTCGGACGGAACCCATGCAAGTACAGGCGGCACATGCAAACTCCACACAGAAACACCCTTGTAAAGCCTGGGACTCAAACCCTGGACCTTCTTGGTGTGAGGCAAACATGATAACCTCTACACCACTGTAACCACCAGGCAAATGTAAATCTACAGTAAACAAAGACATCCTACACAACTGTGTGCTTCCAACTTTGTGGTAGAGTCACATATGGGTGTGACGGTCAGGTGTCAACAAATTTTGGAAATATAATTTACTATGGTACACCGCTGTGTGTTAAACAGTACTGCTGTTTTCTGCTACGTTAACACTTCACTTTAATAACATAAATGTCAACACTAAGTTCTCACAGCAGGCAAAGAAGCGGTTTAGCTTGTGAATAATACATAATATTATAAAATGTTCATTTGAGCATCAAAGCTATGGGCAACAGAATCTCATAAAAGCCAGCTGTGTGTTTTTTGGGTAATCTGGTCACAGCATGTTTGACTCACAAGTCTTCATTTCTCACCAGCATTCAGCCAATGTACACACAAAAAATCCTGAAAATATGCACGATATCTGAATACCAGGCGTGACTCATTTATTACGCAAGGACACATTAAAGGGTTATAACATAGTGCTATAATAAGAATATGGAGAGCTGCTATGGAAAAAGGTCATGTGATCTGATGAGTTCAGATTTATCCTATTCCATAGGGATAGGTGTGTCAGGGTATGAAGGGAAATGCATGCAAGATGAGTACTATACAAGCCACTAGAGGCAGAGTTATAATCAGAGGTTACTTCAGTTGGTCAGGTCAAGGCCCAGCAACATTAGAGGAAGTCAGCTGAATGTACTGAATGACCAGGTTATCCCATCAGTGGACTTTTTCTTCCTTGGTGGTACGGATATAAGTTTGGTGCTCGAATAGTGAAAGAGTGGCGCATGAGGAATCATTTCCACACATGAACTGGTACCACAGAGTCCTGACCTTGAGCCTATTAAGAAGCTTTGAGATGTGCTGGAGAAGACTACACAGTGGTTCTGCTCTTACATCATCAAGAAAAGATCTCAGTAAAAAGTTGATAAAACTCTGGAGCGTAATAAAAGTTTAGCAGTGTATAAGGTTTCTGAGACAATGCCATGGAAAATTCACGCTGTAATCCATGCTAAAGGTGATCCAACAAAATAGAGTGTGTGTGTGTGTGTGTGTGTGTGTGTGTGTGTGTGTGTGAGATTATTTCCTTGGCAGGGCAGTGTAGTAAAACAGTAGATTAAAAATAGTGAAGCTTTTTTTATCCTTACAATTAACATTCTGGCTAAAATACAGTGTTGGTGCTGAAAAGTCTAATTTAGGTGAAATTTTTAATTTTCTGACAGGTTTATATGACACTGTTTTTCATAATGTGCCGTTTCTGCAGCCTAATGAATGATGCAACATTCCATCATCCAAGCTTGAACCAACTGTAGAGGATCACACAGTATTACTGAGATGAAGAGAAACACAATTCGTTTAATAAATTCATTTAACTAGTTTCCGTAACTTGTAAAAATGTTAAAATGTAAAATTTTCAAGGATCTTATGTGTTATACAAATAAAACTTGGTTTATTCAGATTTCACATAATATCATAATACAGTAAAATTACACTATCCTGAGCTGCATAATCTCCCATTTTAGTAGAATCATATCCGCAAAACTACTGATGAGCATAACATGAAAAAAATTTTAAATCGGCACCAATACTGCGTTTAGCCCCATTAAGTAATTTTATAATAAATGTTATTATATGCATAAGTAAATTCATCTAAAATAAACATTTTCATCAATAAAATGTTTATGGTATAGAAACAAATGAGTGGATGAGCGAGTGAACCCTGCTGTGATTGAGGCACAGAGGTGGAAACTCACCATGAACCAGACTGTTGGATGGCATGACCAGTGTATCCCACAAACATACATTTCTGTATAGTGAAAGGAAGAAAAGAAAGAAACACAAGTTTACTTGAGCAGCAACCTACTGAAAGAATTTAAGCAGAAATGCCAATCAGCTCGGACCCAGTGGTTTATAGGTTCTAACACCAGTGCTGCACAGCGTACCTGTTGTCAGTGGAAAGGCCTGCAGTGGCAATGAGAGATGAAGATCCCACAAACACAAAGTCATGAGCTGTTTTGTTATGGCACTGCAATGTCTGGAGAGAAAGATAAAAACGGTCTGTTACCAGCCAAAGGGCAGCTAATGTCTTACACAAACAGCCAACAATAAAAATCTCATACCAAGTAGGGTTTAGGGGTGTTCCCTGATGTATTTGTCTGCCAGAGACTAAGAGCTCCATCAGCATCAACAATACCAAACTGATAAGAAGAAAAGGGATTGAAATAGACAGAAAATTCTCAATATCAAAGCACTCTAGAAGAACAATTTAACGACCAAATTTAATTTCTTTTATTTTTATTAGATTTACTGTAAAGCACAGCGGTCCTTTTTTCTCTTACCTTATTCCCCTGGTAGTTAAATCTGATCCTCGTGACCCTGGAGTTGCCAGGGCTCCTAAAGCAGATTATCTGCTGCGAGTGACCCCACTCAAACATCCTCACACTTCCATCCTGAGCTCCCGTTAGGTCTGTACTCAAAGAAACAAACCACATTGTACTGAATTATCTTATTTCCACAGGATCTTCTTCAAATGTATCAGAACTAGGAACACTGGATAATACTGGAACTAGGTGTGTACGGGCTGGGTTTATCTTTCACACTGGGGGGAAAAAAAAATAATTTAAAATCCAGTGGCACTTACAGTATGGGAGAGTTGGGTGGGACGTCATCCTTCTGACGTTGTTAATGTTTCTTTTGATTAACTATATAAAGAAGAAACAATTTTGTAAGTTCTAGAAGAAAACTTCAATTAAATGGATGCTCTTAAAGACAAATATTCTATATGACGAAAAGTTTGTGGACAGTTGACCATTGTGCCAGGGCTACAGTACTTGAGTTCCGACTGGAGACATTTTTTTATATAGCTTCAGACTTTGCCATCGGTTTGTGACATCAGCATGCCTCACACTTCACCTGACCTTGATTTTCCTTCCCGCCGGTGGGGGGGTCCATGTGGTGCTGGCTTCCTGAGGTTCCTTCGAGCTGAGCCATGTCAAGCTCCAGGGTCCAGTTCTTGGCCAGCAGGCACTCGCCAGTGAGGTCCCCCCCCAGGCCTGGCTCCAGGTCGGATTCACCTTGGTTTACCTTTTCCGATCAGAGTTGACGTGACTCCGTGCTGCCACTCTACTCCAAAAAACTTTTCCATCCACGTTCCAACCCTTACCAATGGTCATGAGATTCAAGTAGTGATCGAAATCACAGATAACTAGAGGGTTCAGTCAGTATTCTTCCTAGAGGGCTTCAGTGGGGTTGAATTCAGGGCTCTGTGCGATTTACTCAAGTTCTTCCACACTGGAATTGGCAAATCATGTCTTCATGGACTCTGCTTTGTGCACAGTAGCATCACTATACTAGAACATGTTTGGTCCTTTTGGTTCCACTGAAGAGAATTGTAACACTCGAACATACACTCCGTTTCCTATAGAATTCAGAGCTTCAGACCTTAACAGAAAGCAGTTTCTGGAAGGCCCACATATGGGTGCAATGGTTAGATGCCTGCATACTATTGGCCATATAATTCATATTAATAAAACAAGGTCTTAAACCATAAAAAAATTAAATTATAAAATAACGTGCAAAGCCAAAGAGTTAATCAGGATTTTATCACTTATAAGCAGTAAGAAATGAGCTGGCAGAAAGAGGGATGTGGGCTGCTCACCATGGCTGCTCCTCTGCCAGTCTGGTGGCTGCCCAACCAGGGCATATTAATTGGAGTGCCTGGGCTGCTGTGAGTATACGGTGTTGTGCCATGCAAAGCAGTGAAATCATCCCGGGTCTGGACTACAAGAAAGTCATCACCTCTGAAACACAGCCAACACATGTCCAAGTAAGAACTGAACAACATAACGTGATGCACAGTGGAAAGAATATAAAAACAAAGCAACCAGATTAAACATCATGTAATTATGAGATCTAAATATAATTTCCTCTGGTTTCCGGCCAGCGAATGGAGTGGAAATAAGCCACACTGACGTTGTGTTATTGATTTATATAAGGCTTTTGTACAGCTAGTAAAAGAAGATACGGGACTCCTGGCTGAGAAACATGGTATATGCCTTGTTAGAAATTAGACAGAAGGTTCTACAGAATTCTTGCGGTGGGACTCCGGGAAAATGGTCACACTGACTATTTTCCTGAATTTGAAAATTATCTATTCAGTCTGAAATCTTTCACTCATTCACTACTCCCTATTCACTAAATAGGGAATTAAATACAATGGACTATGTAGTCAAATCAACATTAACGTGTTTAAACGCTTTCAGATGCTACACCTCAGCGCCGTGAACGATGGACATAATGATGTCGCACAGTTAAAAGGTCACAGGTCAACGTCAGCTGAGCTGGAGGACCAGCCGTAAAAAACACTGCTGATGCTACAGATAATTGAGCTACGAGATTTGAGTCTCTTTCACTGCATTGTAATTTTATAATTTTTATTTCCATATTTAATGACTCCATGTTATATTTCCATATTAGAACTCCTTAATGTCTACCGTCATGCATGTAGAACGCAATGCATGACGGTATATACTGCTCGGTTAGTGTCCATCGGTTGTACACAACTTTATGAGATGCATCATGGGATACACCGAGTGCACAATATAGTGTATAATAATTCTCACTGCATATTTGGACACCTATAGAAAATGGAAAACGCACTATATTATACTAGTGAGCAGTGAGCAATTTCAGACACAAGGATTGATTAGAGTACAGTAGCCAATATTACTTCACTTCCATCTCTGCATCATCATCGATCCATGTTAATATCTGAGTGGCCAGGATGGAGGACACGTCCAGCTCCTGGATGTCATGGGTGGATGCAATTACTAAGCAGTTGCGATTGGCCTGTAAAAGCATAAGAGGTTTTATTACACATTTATTATAAGGTAAAAGCAGAACTAACTAATAATAATACTAATAATAAAAATGCCAGTGCATCTCTCCCACAGCTCTGCACCTTGTTAATGGCGAAGGCAGTGATGATATCAGATTCCTTGTGGATGATTCGTGCTTTGCCTCCAGGGTAACCCAGATCTGCCTCAATCTGTATGAAACAGAGTCAACATTTAAGTCTGAATGGTCCAATAGCAATCGACGTATTTTTCCCCTCCAAGTAATAATATATTACATATAACGTCAAAAACTACTATTTTATGTGACTCAAAGGACAAGAGAAATTGTGAATCAGTACAGCTCTTAGAACAGGAATCACATTCCTACAGCATGAGTGAACATTTCAATAAAAAAACTGTTCAGCAGATATACAATCGCGATGGTGTAGTGCTTAGCACATCTGCCTCACAGCAAGAGGGTCCTGGGTTTGAGTCCTGAGCAACACGAGGACGTTTCTTGTGTGGAGTTTGCATGTTCTTCTTGTGCTTGAGTGGGCTTTCTCCAAGTACTCCGGTTCCCTCCCGTTGTCCAAAAACACGTGCACATTAGGCTAACTGTCTGTTCCAAATTGCCCCTAAATGTGAGTGTGAATGGTTTTGTGTGTGTTAGCCCTGCAATGAATGAGCAAACTGTTCAGGGTGTACCTCGAATTCTCGAAGTGTCGGGAAGTATTATTTACACAGATAGTATTTACACCACAGATAAATCGATGGATTAAGATGTAACTCAGTTGTGTTTTTGTGCAAATATACACTCCACAAATGATTCCTCAAGCTCCCTGAACCAGTCTTTTAATATTTGAGTCCACTGATGTGATAAACTGCTCATTCACTCCTTACAGAGCATCAGCTGACACATTTTATTGCCACATAATGTTGCTGAGCCTTGACTGGACCAACTGAAGCAACAATGCCATAGAATTACAAGCTGTAATTAAGGCTAAAGGCGCACCAACAAATGAGAAAACGATTAGTATTTTTAAACATTATGTAACTAAAATCAGCCATTACATGACTATTTATTAAAACAGAAGAATTAAAGTGATATTAGTTTTGAGTAAAAAATATATCCCTTAACCACCACACTGGTGTCTGTGGTGGAAATACAAAGTGGTTACAGCTGAATGACAAATGAAAGAAGAAATGAATGATTGAGTGATTTAATCAAATGAAATGAATGACCTTGCATTTGTACAATACCAACAACATGTGCAAAGTATGTATGTATGCATGCATGAACATACTGTACATTCAAGCCTTTAAACGTAAATGTGGCATGGTGCTTAGCAGGAATGTGAATCTAACAACAACTCACACATTCGACTCTGATTTTTTGGGTGACGATTCGATTCAGAATCGATTCTTGATTCAAACTGATGTTTAATTCATAACCATTACAAACAAAGGGAGCCGATTTCAAGAGTAACAACATTCTTCTATAAGAAAGAAAGAAATTATATTACTAGACAGCTGGTTTTGTAGATGTACTGATCCGCTTTGCTGGGTCGGAGATGGTTGGGAGTTTAGTGAAGTGAGGAGTGTGCGTCGGACAGGAGTTGGTTGTGCTGCTGCTCCGATTCTTTTAGCTCCGGGTGATGGTATATGATGTGGGCTCGGGGATTTGAAGTGTTCCCGAAATACTTGATTTCTATTTTGGGCACCGCATATGTCATGTCAAGCTACTTCTTACCCAGAAATTGTAAAATCCGAAGTGCAAGCATTTGCCTTCAGTGAAGACGGCGCTGGCTGTATTTATTTTTACTCATCCAAGTCAAAGCAAGGCTAAAAGCTAGTTCTGGAGCCGCCACTCACTGGAACAATTCACGACGGAGGCCGTGTGTGGACGAACGGTACGCGCTGTGAGTAAGGTTGGAAATGTTCTCAAAAATCGATTCTTGAAAATTTGAATCAATTTAGAATGCTAATAAATAAGAATCGCGATTCAGACATGAATCGATTTTTTTCTGGCAACCCTAGTGGTTAGTACGTCCGTCTCACAGCAAGAAGGTCCTGGGTTCATGTCCCGGGCTTGGGCATTTCTGTGTGGAGTGTTCATGTTGTCCTTGTGCTTGTGTGGGTTTCCTCCCACAGTCCAAAGACATTAGCTAATTGGCTGTCCCAAATTCCCCCTTGGTGTGAGTGTGGATGGTTGTGTGTGTGTTGCCCTGCGATGGACTGGTGAGCTGTTCAGGATGTACCCTGTCTTCGCCCAATGTTGGCTGAGTGAGTGGGTGATGTAATAATTTAGTTTTCTTGATATTTACAGTAGGGGAGATGGAATGCACCTCAAGACAATAATGGCGATTGAGGTAAAACCATAAAGGTGCTTCATTAAATGTAAAGCTTGAATACATGACAAATTCACATGCACCTTAAAAAACAGTTCAAACAATATAACAAGCAGTACCTGATTGAGACCAGGATCCTCCGTCCCTGAATACCTCATGCTGTCAGTGCACTCCTCAACTGACTTAATAGTTCAAAACAGTCACAAAACATCAGACGAAGAAATGAAATGAAAACATGCAAGTCAACAGCTCACGTCAAAAATATGCATACAATTCAAGTGTTAAGTAAAAAAATGCACACAAGCACCAGCAAACTACGTGAACAGTAATTACGTCACAAAAAACCACTACACAGCACAACCAACAGTAAAGGAACAAACATGTACAGACCTTTTCTTTACATTTATATGTGGTCTAAAAACTATTTAAATATCACCACTGCGCTGAAATCAAAGGAGGCAGCTTTCACAGCGACGGTCACGTGAGAAATAGTGCACCCACTTTCGAGTTTGTAGTTTCAGGTATCAAGATATAATAAAAATCATATGATCCATGAACGTAATGTAAAATTACACACAACAGATTCCATCATGTCGTTATTTATTTATTTAACAGCAAATTAAGCCAAAATGCAGAAGCCATGCATGAAAAAGTACACGCTGATTCAATAGCTTATTTAGCAGCATTAGCAGCAATAACTTAATTGTTCCCTGTACGATTTTTTTCAGTCTCTCACATCACTGTGGAGGAATTCTGGCCAGCTCATTAATGTTTGAGGACATTTGTTTGCACACAACTGTCTCACAGCATCTCAACCGGGTTGAGGTCTGGACTTTAATTTAATCATTGCAACACCTTGAGTCTTTTCTTTTTTCAGTCATTTTGTTGTAGATTTCCTGGTGTGCTTGGGATCACTGTCCTGTTGCATGACCCGAGATTTAGCTTCTGGACAGATGGCCTCACATATTACTCTAGAATACTTGAGTATAGATTGGAGTTTATGGTCAACTCAATAACCGCAAGGTTCCCAGGCCGTGTGGCTGCAAAACAAGCCCAAATCATCACCCCTTCACCACGATGCTTGATGCGTATGAGGTGTTTTGGTTTCACCAAACGTGGAGCTGTGCATTATGGCCAAACATCTCCACTTGGATCACGTTTGTCCACGGGACATTGTTGCAGAAGGGTTGTGGTTTTGTCAGACAACTTTATGCAACAAACTTAAGCAATGATGCCATTTTCTTTTTAGAGAGAAAACCTTTTCCCTGAAACCCTTCCAAACAAGTCATACTTGTTCAGTCTTTTTCCAATTGTACTATCATGAACTTTAACAGTTTACATTTCTAACTGGAGCCAGTAGGTTCCTAGATTGTAGCTTTTTTGGCACTGGCCGACTTTGATGGGATTTTCAATCCTGAGAAGATTAAAAACTGTGTTGAATGTTTTCCATCAGTAAATAATCTTCCTCACTGTAGAACAATGGAATTTAAATTTATTTGTTAAAGAACCTTATAGCCCATGCCAAACAAGTGGGCAGCAACCACTGCTCCTCTGAAACCATTAATGATGTCTTTCCTTCTTGGCGTTGTGTTAACACAAGCCTGAACGTTCCAGAACAACAAAAACGTCTGCCTTTATAGAGGTGGTCACACTTGCTGATGATAAGTTAATCCAGTAAATTTTATCAGCAACACCTAACTACTTACTAACTTTTATTTGTATTAAATTAAGGTTGTGCATAATATTTCCACACATGTCTTCTGAATTCTGGCTTAATTTTTGTTAAACACATAATGACTTGACCCAATTTAAAGACCTGGTAAGGACCAGATAATTTTTTCATATCCTGATAAGTAAAACCACAGAATTAAAAAGGGTGTACTTTGTTTTCCACAGGACTTTATATACTACAATTACTCATGATATACTCATGATAGCACAAATCAGAAAAGCATGCAAATAAATGTGTACCTCTGCCTGGTCCCGCTTTTTGGTAAAGATGTTCCGGATAAAAGTCTCTTGTACCTCTTCCTGTTTTACCAGATATAGCCATAGTCTCTTTACAGAAAGTGCAGAACGATGTCGAGACCTAGGTGATTAATATGCACTGTGAATATAGTTAACCTAATTTTCAACCCATGTCACTGCAGGTCTTATTATTGCCAAATTAGCAAGAATTTTAGGCATTTCATTCACCAGTATGCAAAGAAATAACATTATTTTAATCACACTCCAGGCCATTTTAAGAGACCAATATAAAAATTCAGAATGCCCCTTCACAGCTTACCTGAACGGTGTGTTAGAGGGCTCGAATAACGCCTTGTGTCTGAGGAGAGCTGGTCCCGATGATATGGTCCCATCAACCGGGTGTGTGGACATGTATTTGGAAGGAGGGCCACCGAAAATCTCCAGTCTCTTGAGTAACACCTGTTCCCAACGCTGTAGGGTTTTTATCACTGAGTGGCACAGTGGGGAGCATACAGGTAGATCTAAAACATACCCACATATACAAAATGGGCTTACAAAGGCATATGACTACAGCAACTACAACAAACAAGTAAACAGTGAAAAACAAAACTTGTGACTTGAGGTTTATCAGGCAAACTCAAAGGTGGTCATGCGACAAGTCTAGGGCAGTAATGACTTAGTGGATAAGGCTCTGGATTAATGATTTTGATGGTCAGGGGTACAAGCCCAAGCCTATCTGAGCTCTAACCCTAACCTCCTAACAAGCAGGGAATATGCAAAATAAAGATTTTCGCCATTATGCATATTGAGCAGTGGTTGTCCGGTGGTAGGGTGCTGGCTTATTGATCTCAAAATCGGGGTTTCAAGCACCACTATCACCGAGTTGTCACTGCTGTCCCCCCAGTGCAGCTAACCTGGTAATCAAAGGCCAGCCATGTGTCTCATATTACACCAGCCCCCCCACGACCCTATTTAGGATTAAGCGGTTCAGAAAATGAATGGATGAATGAAGGCAATGCATATGTGACATATAAAAGGCATTTACATTTCACTACGTTTAAGAGTTCTACCAAGTCCCCTACATTTCAATTGTCAATTGAAGAAAGAAAAGGGGCGGCACGGTGAACACAGGGGTTAACACAAATGCCTAGCAGCAAAAAGGTTCTGGGTTTGAGTCCAATGCACAGCAAGAGTGTTTCTGTGTGGAGTTTACGTGTCCTTTTATTTGTGTGCCCTGGTTTTCTCTGACAGTCCAAAAAAATAAAAAATAAAAATAAATAATTAAACCAAATAGCACATTATACTAATTGGATATTCTCGGTTGCCCATAGTTGTGCATGCGAGTGAGTGAATGGCCATGTGTGCAGACCGTGCGATGGTCTAGCAAGCTTTTCAGGATGTACTCTGTCTTCACCGAGAGTCAGCTGAAATCGGCTCCACCCTTCCCGCAACATTAATAATAAAGGACTATTACTAACTAGTTCAGCAAATGAAATAAAATGAGTCTTAAGGACAGGACTGGATTTCCAGACATGCACCATTGCTTTTTAAAAACCCATTTCCAAATTTAATCAACATTAGTACACTCCCCTTCATAAGATGTATAAGTGACGCTAAGCATATAGGAAATATGACCTGGACAAGCTTTTTCCTTCTAACTGGGGTCAAAAGTCATCGTTAAGGTCACAGTGACCTAATGTTGGTACATAACAATCCTCCTTTCCAATACGTATAGCCTAGTTTGGTATATGTGGCCGTAAGCATTTAGGAACTACGGCCCGGACAAGCGTTTTCTTTCAAGTGGGCTCAAAGTTCAAGATCACAGTGACCTAATGTTGGTATGTGACACGCCGCCTTACTACCCTACACATATCCACCAAGTGCGGGTGCCTCTAATGATCTGGAAGTTACGGCTCGTACAAGGATGTGGACGCAGAAACAGTCTGATCTCTATGTGGCCTTTACATAAGCTGCCTAGGTACTTCCCACAGAGTCTTTACTGAATAAGGCTTTACTTCTTACCCAAGAGATCATAGCCAGCCATGGGATAAAATGATTTCAAGTTGACCAGCACCAGCTGCACCATGGCTACACGCATCAAACACCAGCTAAAGACAGAGTAATGTAGGTTTTAATTACATTACCACAAATACACTGCATGATCAGAAAAAACCTGGTATACAATAGCCCCACATGCCTGTAGGAGTTGTTGTTGGAATGTTCTTGAAGAGGAGAATTGGGATCAAACACATCCCTAAAACTTTCTTCTTCTTCTTCTTCTTCTTCCTCATCACTCCCCTGGCTTTCCTCTGAATCATATTCATCTTGACTTACAGACGGAGGGAGGAAAGGCTGGGGGGAGTCATATGAATGTGGAATGTGTCAGGCTTAATTAAACTGAAGATATGAACAAGACTGGACAGAACATTATTTGTGTTGTACCTTTGCGATAAAGTAGTCCCAGATGCTAAGCTCAGGAGGCACAAAGCGTTCTTTAAAAATGGATGCCTCCTGCTCCACTATAGGGCTGGGGTTAACTGTGCCGTCTGGTACCTCCCTGGAATTGCTTCTGGAAGAATGCAGCTTGAAACGCTTCTGCTTCCATTCCTGGTCCGCCACCACAGCTGAAGTTGACACACACACCCACACACACAGAGCGAAGTGTCATGAGAAACCGTAGGGTGCCTTCTAAACAATGTGTTTATAGTGTCAAAATGCACAATAGACCAATGCTGGGATTTGAAAATGCCTTAATAGCTACTGAATAAAACATTTTATTTCTACCCGAGATAAATATTGTATAGGCCAGCATCTCCTCAGACAGCAATCCCTCTCATTACAAAGCACTAACCTGGGAGTGTGCTAGATTTTCGCACCACAGGAAGGCGAGCCCCCCCACCGAACACAGCCACCCACAGCTTGCTACTGAGCGGATGAGCCACGATGTGGAAGAGCTCATTGCTGGAGTGTGTGGCCAGGCCATGCACAAACAAGCTGAGGAAGACGGCAGTGAGGATCTCACACAGAAGCACACCCACACTCGGCTGGCTCTCCTCTGCTGCTGCACCCAAGAGACGAACCAAAGTACTGACACCTGCAGCACAGATGATAAAAACAGTAAAAATATTGCCACACAGCTATGAGTGCTGCTCCGACAGAACAGTCTCTTCGTTCCTGCGTACACAGGCAAACCACCTGTACAGAGTCAGAAAGTATCATAGTTAATGTTGGTCATAAACTATCATCAGCTCAGTATAGAGTTCATAGTGCTTTAAAATTTAAACTACAACAGGTGTGGTAATACAAGATATAGGGGAGGCTGGGGTTAGATGGAACACACTGTATGAATTTGTCTCTCCTGTAATGCCCATGCAGTAGATGAGGGTAACTTTGGGGTTATAGCTGTGTAGCTACAGTTGTTTTACTTTATTATTTGTACTGTAATGTAATATTTCAGAGAGCAAAATATAATTCTGTAAATACAATGATGGTTGGAGTCTACCTGGCCACTGTGCTGGAGAGGTGTTAGGAATCACGGCTTCTTCCATACTGAGAGTTCGCACAGGGTGCTGATGGGAAAGCAGAATGCTTTCATAGACCGTGCCAGTAAACTGGTTGATATGACTGTTGGGGGAGGGAGGTAAAAAAAAATAAAAATCACAAACGTGTAGCTTGAACAAAATTAATTATCCTGTCTCATATATTAAATACAACATTCTCTTTTATTAATCATCACTTTATTAGAGTACACGTCCAGGGCTGGGCGATACGAGGAAAATATTCTATCACAATATTCATTTTCATATCAGTTGATCATGATATGCATCACGATATACTCCAAATTACTGTCTCTGTCAATCTTAATGGTTGTGTTGTACCCCTAATGGAAATGTGAGGATATACGGTTCATTTTGGTTGCACAAATGACTTAATGTTATCTGAGGAGTTATTTGAGGAGTATGAAAACGCCTGAAGTCAGAGCTGGACAATAAGACCCAAAAACACTATATTGTTCATTTCGTAATAAATGCTGATATTTATGCTAGATCATGATACTCACAGTATTCAGTTAACTGACAATATGATTTGAATTTTTGATATATATCGCCAGCCCTATACACATTTGATGCAAAATTTAACATTTATTCTGAATGTGCCTGCATGTAAAGTTACACAAAAGGCCTATTATAGCATTACATGGCTGTCATGTTCCACTGTCTACCAGGTCTCATTGCAAAACTGGCTGAGACGCCAATGACTGATAACGTGCTCATAACTAATAAACTACTCATAAGTGTTTTTTGCAGAACGCAACAGCTGCTCGATCTCTATAACAGGTGAGTTCAACCCACCTGTAATTGTGTCCGTCACAGAGGCACTGGTAGATACAGGCAGACAGAGAAGCTGCCAGTGTGTGCATCACATAAATCTGTTTGGAAAGCAGCCATTTGATTAGAAGCAAGAAACAGAACAGCAGCATAACAAAAATACTTATCAAAAATACAACAAGCACATTTCTTCATAGGGCATTCCACAGTATTTACTCTGCGGGTAATGAAAGGGGGGGAAATTCCAATATGAATAAAAATGAGGTTCAACTGTGATAAGGGATCTTAAAATGGAGTCTGTATTGTTTCAATATTCATTATCAAATTCACTTTTTGTTAATATGCAAACAATGCATCATGGATGGGACAGTTGATTTTCAAAGATCTCTCCGGCAATGAATGTTTTACAAGAAATATAATATATGGGCAGTCATAGGGCAAAATGCAATATTCATAATTTCAGCTCTCTCAAGCGTTGAACTTTTTCAGTGTGTCTGAAAGAGTGATGTACAAAGGGACATGAGCAGAAAACGGAATGAAAATATCTTTATACTGTGCTGCGTAGCACCAATTTAAAGACTCAAATTAGTGAAATTTTTATACATTTTTTTAAATAAAATTCTACTTCAGTGAACACTGTGAACTTTTATGTGGGGCTTATAAATGAAATAAAACATTATTTCTCTTCATGATACTACAATGTTTATTTAGTCTAAGTAAGTTTTTGAAGCCTGACTACAGACTGTGGTGCTTTGAAAAGTTCATGATAGTAAATCATCATCATCATCTTCTTCCGCTGGTTCCGGGATCGGGTCGCGGGGGCAGCAGCCTAAGTAGTGACTCCCAGACG
>JAOUQZ010000030.1:2132671-2145043 GCA_028564935.1 Neosilurus hyrtlii
AGCTCAGCTCCTCTCTTCACCCGAGTGTCCAGAACATGCGGTCGCAAGTCCGATGACACGACTACAAAGTCGATCATGATATGATATGACATGATAATGATAGTAAATGTAATTTATTTTTACCTATGGCTCCTATGTAAAGTTTTCCAACTACACATGATGATGTGAAACAAGTCCCAGTTTCCATCAAACATCAAAATCCTTTCCTGCACGAGACACTTTAACTGAAAACACTAAATATTCTTCATGAATATATGAAATTTTCAGAAAACTGAGGAAGTTGTTGTTCTTATTTCTCTTAGGAGGAACGGAACTCTTATTCATATATTGACAGAAATAACCCGAAAATCATTATTTTAATTTTTGACCCCTGTGAGACACATTTGGCCGTATTACTGTAAAACTGCCCTTATATATGATTGACATCAGTATCTGATGAAATTTTTAGTAACTAAAAATTAGTTTATACCACAGAAAAACTTTAACTCTTTGTTACACAGTATTTGCCCCATCAGTGACATTTGTGATACAAAAGTTTTTAAAATTTTTAATTAGAAAAAAGCTCTTATATTTGTAAATTCTCCAATGCCCTTGTCCCATCCGTGACGCAACCTTTTGCTCAATCTTTCAAACAGATTATGCTTAAAAGTTACCAAATTCTCTTAGACACTGTGAGAAACTAACCCCCAATAAAACCACCTTTTTTTTTTTTTTAAAAAGGTGTTCAAGCTGAGGGAAATTTTATATATGTGTGTATATGTATGTATGTAGAGTGTATTAAAAGTGATTATTAAAATAAGGGTGTCACATCATTTTGACGTGAACATTTTTCTGAAAAATTCCCATGTATAATTCATTCAACAAGTGAAAAATAAAGCAAAGCTACAGGTAAATATTAACTCGATGATGAGTAAAACAGAGATTCTTCATTTATTTAGAGTGTTATGGGAGATTTAGTTCTCAAAAATATCCCATCAGTGACAAAAAATTCTGTGGAATACCCCCCTATCTACAATAAAATGTTCTCTATTTGAAATAAAGCAAAGTGCCAACTAATAACACTGGTAAACAAATATTTATAAATTAGATGCCTCAGAAACATAACGTGCTATCAACTACGGATTTTGGTTTGTTGAATTCAAATATGAGAAAAATGGCTGATTGGCTGCTGTTTCCAAGATATAAAAGTTTTTACATTTGATGTCTACATAATTATATCGAACATGAAACTACATGCATATGGTTTCTAGAGATGATACAGAGCAGCAATGTGATGGATGTTGACTTAATGCAGTTAATATTATGATACTGTAACAATATGATGCAATCCATATCATTCATGATGCAATACCAGCCACAGATTGCATCATTTATTGTTTTGCCTAAGAAGAAAGAATAAAATGATATAAAGATGATTATTGTCATATATATAATATACTCACAAACAGTTATTAATAAAGTACTAAAACTGTAATTTTAGGTGGAAAATTCAGAGCATGTCAAACTCCCACCATGTCCAGGATCTGAGCCCATGACCTACAGCACCTGAAGTATTTATTTACCTAAAGTTTATTTATACATTCAGCCAAGTTGTAGAGACTTCTTATTTAAATTCAGATCCCTTCCCTTTATAACTCACCCATCCTTCATGATTCCTTAGTCAGGGTCGTATATACTGAGCCAGTACCAGCTCTCAAAAACTAGAGCCAATTAACGATTTTATACATCAGTTTCAGTCCCAGCGGCCCAAAATGAGGAAACTTTGACTATATTTATTTCAGAAGCATTTGGCTGTAAACCAGTATAATAAACATATGTTTAGAACCTTCATTTTGTCTACCTAAAAATAGGACTCAGGCTAAAACTCAGCACCCCTGCACCAGATATCTCTCTACAGTCTCTGAAAATCTATACAGTATATAATAAATACGTAAGGTCCCATCCTCTGGAAATGCGACATACCTCATTGTTAATGATGTCTGGGTGAGGGGGTGAGTCCAGGGCATTAATGGTGTGCAGTATGTCATGCGTCAAGTTGGTCAGGTGAGCTATAGGATTGGCCACCACAGTTTTGGAGCTTGCAGTGCAGGCCAGCAGGAGAGGAACTAACGCTTGCTGCTGAACAGGAATCTGCGGACTGTCATCCTAACACAAACGAGTAGATTTATTCAGTGGAAGAAGAGAAAGAGTGCTGAAATACATGTTCAATTAATATTCAAATTATAACATATAGCTCAAACCAACTTCAAAGCACAGTTAGGAGACAGAAACAGAATTAGGATTGTTCAGAGGAGGCTACTGAATCCTGGCACAGAGTTTTGTTGTGTTTATTCAGGCAGACCTTGTGTTTGAGGAGGACCGGCTCCTCAGAGCCCTGTACATCAGCTCCATCTGTCAGTCAGTGTGTGAAACATCACTTGTGCAGCATTAGTTTTTTTCTAATGCTGCAATTATTTTTCAGCTAAAGTTTTCAAAACAAATCAAGACCAATTAAGTTCATTTTGGTATTTTTTTGCACCCTTTCTGATTTGCTATACCTTCATTTTTTAAACAAATTAAAGATCTAGCTACTACGGTATTTTATTATGGGCGACGTGGTGATGTAGTTGTTAGTACATCCGCCCCCACGGCAAGAACGTTCTGGGTTCAAGTCCCAGGCTCGGAGGGGCATATCTGTGTGGAGTTTAAATTTTCTTCCTGTACTGCGTGAGTTCCTCTGCATGCTCCGGTTTCCTCTGACAGTGCAAATTATACACTTCAGACCCCCGGGGTGTGAATGTGAGTGTTATTGTTTCTGTGTGTGGGAGCCTTGCAATGGTGTGGCGAGCTGTTCAAGGTGCTCACCGCCTTCGCCCAGTGTTGGCTGAGATAGGATTAGGCGATTCGGCAAATGAGTGAGTACATTATTTTTATTAACTGATTAATTTTCTAAGTCGCTCAATCCCAATTAGGGTCACGGAGAGGCTGGTGTCCGTCTCAGCCGGGACAGGGAGAAAGTGGGGTAATCAAACCCTGGCTTTCTTGCAGTGAGGCGGATGTGCTAACCACTGTACCATCATGCCACCATTATTATTTTTATTTTCATTATTATTATTGTCATTATTAATAATGTCAGCATTTGTATCATGATGCAAGTTACCTGCTGAGATTCCTGCAGAAGTAGAATCAACTCCATTCGGACCGAGGCCAACCCTCCCCCATGGGAACCATGTAGGCCGCAGTAGCTTAGGAAGATGCGTAGCAGTGGCTGGTGTCTCTGGAGCCACTTTCTGCGCCTATGTTGCACCTCTCTGACCTGCTCCGCAGTTCCTTGGGATTCTTGCTCATATGCAGAGGCATCGCTGGCTTGGCCAAGCTCAACCGAGATGCCCTCAGCCACCTGCTGAAGGTAGGGGTTGTATCCACAGCACTTCTGAAGGGCCACCACTTCACGCTCCAACCAGTGGCACAGCTGATGGCGCAACTTGCCACCGTCCAGCTCATAACCTGTAGAGAGAGTCCGCAGCTCCGCCGTTAGCATCTTCAGACAGGAAATGAACTTGAGTCGAGCAGCTAAGATGTCCTCGAAAAGGACGGGCGAGTTGTCTACAGTGACATCCGTCGACATGGAGGTAGAGTCAGGAGCATCGCTAAGGACAGCAGAGCTCTCTGGCCTGATATTCTTCATTGCCAGGCCAGCTCCTTCATCTTCAGATTCTTCTTTGTCACTCTCCCACTTCAGCTCCAAAGGCTCATCTGGCAAAGTCATGGAAGGTTGACTCCAGTCAAAGCTTAAAACAGAGTCTGAGTGGCTGTGGTCTTCCTGTGGAGACGATAAGGTGTCTGAGACTGACCCAAAGCCATTAAACACAGGTTGGGACCAGTCATGAGTAGGGGCCTGGTCTATTCCACTTTCATTCCCTGGAATGTCAGGACCACTAAATGTTGGCGAGAGCTTTTCTTGGTTGTGTAGCATCTTAGATTTCTTAATAACTTTGGGCATTTTGGAAAGGACTTCTAAAGCTAGCATAGGGCAGCCAGCTTGCAAGTGAGCATTTGCGGTAGTAAAGAACAGTCTCCTTTCCATGAGACTAATGGGGTCTGACATGCTGCCTTGCCCAGTCAGTCCCACTTTGGTTTTATCAGAGGATCCAAAATGGCGCCGAAGGAGCAGCGGATGTGTTCTGAGGTAGGTGTAGAAGTTGAAAACTTCTGCTTTGCAAGGGGATGACTCTGTTGACCCTTCAAAAACAAAGAAATAAAAATTACCAAAAAGACACAAGCCACTAATCAAACACTAACTAAATATTTTATATGTAAAACTATAAAATAACATTTGGGTTACATAACATCACTTCCTACCTTGGTGTAAAGCATCGACATTTGGGTTGGGTTGCTCAAGCAAAGTATCCAGTGCCCGACTGTAATCATCTAGAACCCAGTAGGCCATACTACGTAAGAAGGGATCCTGGTGCATTGGAATCTGGTGGTCATGACCCAGGACATACCTCTGCAGAATCTTCTTATAAGTGGAGGAAGTCTCAAACTCAGACTCATATAACCTGCTAATCACCAAAGCCAACTGCAGGTCCTGCATCTTCTCCAGGCAGACCTAAGTATACATACTGTATGTTTCATAAAAATTATCATTGCAACTTGTATATAATAAAATGATAGTATATCTTAATGGTTTTAAAGTGATACCTCCACCATCAACAAACTCACGAAGATGGAAAAAAAAAAAAAACACAAAATGCCAAAAAATACAGAAAACCTACCCAAAAACACAGTTTGAATTTAATTGATTATATATGTAAAGCCATATTTAGATTTTATTATGGAATATTTACTGTATAATATAGCTGGGAACAATTCTTTTAACCCTTACCGATGCAGTAAAGGAGCCGGTGGTGTAGTGGTTAGGGTGCTCGGTCGAGAGGTTGTGGGTTTGAATCCCTGTTAGACCTCCACTGTGCTAAGACGAAATGGGTACCAGTAAAATTCTGGGAAGGTCACCTGCCATGGAGTAGCACCCCATTTAGGAGGAGTCAAACTCCTAGTTGCATCACGCTAAAGAACCCGGGATAAGCTCCGGCTCTTTCACAGTCATGTTGGGAGACGTATTGTGCACTGCTGCCTGAAGCAGTTGGTGCTTCTACAGGTGTCAGGACATGAATGAATCCACTACTCAATGGCCTGACGATGACAGCAAACAGTCGCTTCAACTTCGTCAGCCTCGTTTACAGGGCAGATGCTCCTCAGTAACAGTGAATTTTGGGGGGAAGTGGGAATATCTCAGTTTAATTAGGCCTCTATTATCAACATGATGAGAAAGAATGCATTTATCTTGTGGTTCCTCCATGGTTGTCTTTGAAATAGCCAAGTGAAGCCACTCACACACTGACTTATCAAGACTTCAATATCAGCTGACCTGGATGATGCAACTGACCTGGTTGATGCAACTATGCAAAGAAAAGGCCTACATGTTGATTGCAGCAACTTGAGAATGTTTTGTATCATCTAATGACATCGGAAATTCGGTACATTCTTGAGAGCTGACATGCATACTGTTTTTTGTTTGCATTGTGTACATTCCCTTACACATTTGACATAAATCCACCAGTTTCAATCTTCATAGAATGTTTTGTGTACAAGTAATATAAGGAAAAAAAGGGGGACGTGGCACTAGTGTTAAGGCCCAATTTTAAGATGGCTGCCATTCACAGGGGAGTCTGAACTGACACCCCATACTTGGGCTGTTTTTTTTCACACATATAACAACAACATAGGAAAAAAATTCACCAAATCTATGATGGAGTGGGTCCACCAACTGGTTGATCAAATGACCCAAGTACACTCCATAAAAACTGCCCATTATATAGAATAATCTCTGTTCTAAGAACTGTTACCTCAACAGCATCCTTGAGGGAACCTGCCAACAGAAAGAAAGCTGCCGAGTGCTGAAACCTCTGTTTTCCAAGCAGAGAGAATGCATTTTTCAACGCAGCTTTCCTCCAGCGCTCCTCATTAAAATTGTTACTGAAGAAAGCTGTCATCTTCACATTCTTGTGGGACCTTCACATGACAGAAGTTCCTAGTTAAACCAGGCCAGCAGAGAGTTTCCTTTAATCCTAAACCTCACGAAATATAAAATGAAAAAGTTCCCACCTGTACAGTCCCCAGACAACTGCTTTTTTCTTCATAGCCAAATAGAACAGGGCTGCATCCAGAGGATCGTTATTCCTTTGAAAAGAGGTCTTTGCTACCTGGTATAAGAGTGATGGAAGTATGAACACTTGACTATCAAAACAAAGGAAAGAAAACAACTAACAGTTGTAAACTTTTTTTTTTAAATATACATCAAATTATTTAATTACAACAAAGTTTGACATTTCTGCCTGCACCAACTTTTTCAATGCATCTGCGAAGCTTATTGGTGCTCCTTAGCCACCAGCCTACACCCATGGCTTTCAGTTCTGGCCAGGTGGGTTCTTGTTTCTGCATGCAGGGAAGCATGCTAAGAAGTTCCTCCTCAGCTTCCGAGTGAAATGCCCAGGTGTAGTGACATGTAGACAGTCCTGCAAGCCAAGAACCAGAATTAAGTCCTCAAACACCAATAAGAATCACAACATACTGACAGCACAGTCATCAAACCAGAGCAAAAGTAAACAACTAAAAGATTCTTCTTGATTCATAAAAGCACATGCTTTTATTTTGGGAATGCCGTGATGTGACATTTTGAGTACTGATACTGGTGCTTGATAATTGTACCTTGGCAGAGGAGCTGTGCACGATGCACTGGAGGTAATGATGTCAGAAGGAAGGTGTGCAAACGAACAGCAAGCAGGAACTTCAAACCACACTCATCCAGAGTCTCGCCCCCTACATTTGCATGTTATATTTGGTTAAGGGGATACAGCGTCAAAAGAAACTCATCATTAAGAAGCAGGAAAGTAAGCAAAATATACTGACCTTCACCTTTACCCTGACTCTCCCTGATGTCTGTGCTGGTTGAAGCAATAGTGTCAGCCAAGGCCATGAGGGACATCTGCTCCATTCGAGTCAGCCCAGGTAGGCTAGAGTGAAGCAGGTGGCTTGATAAAACCTGGGCGTGCTCTTGGCCAAAGAAAGTGGGACTGTATTTCGAAAGATCAATGACCTTAGATTTAGCATCCTCATCTTCACCATCCAAGATATCCATGTCATCCAAACTCACAGGGCTGGTCTGGAAAAGCTCGTCGTAGGTTTCTGTTCGGCTGGAACCATGGCCGCTATCCCCACTTACACTGGATGTTTTGCCTTTAGCACAGGGAACCGTATCATCATCTGCAGCGAGCAGAGCATACAGGGGCAATGGCGGGATGGAGTCAATCTCTGTGTAGTCTGAGCTCTCAGTTCTGTTAAACATTTTGGGATCCCTGGCAGTACTGCCACTAGCACTAATAGTGAGGGAGCGTAAACGACGTTCCTGGTTGTCATTGGTGTCCTTTAGAGTTACAATCTCTCCAGCTATGCACTTAACCAGATGGGACAGAATAGCTTTGGCCCGTCGCACCTTGCCGAGGTCCATTAGTTCCAAAAGCTGAACTGGATGATACTGGGGGAGCGTTGGAAACAAGTGGTGTGCTGCCTCAAATAAACCGTAGTCTTCCATTTCAGCTGGAAGGTCATACATCGTCCTCTTGCCACTAAGTTTCTGGGCTAAACTGGTCATGGACCTGGTAAGAGACTTTTTAGGAGGTTCTTGCTTTAGAGCGCTACTAAGTGAACTCATGCTGCCACCATTTGCATCACCTGCAGTCAGTGCTGATTTGGCTAACGCTGCAGGCTGCCACTGAGAGTAGACGTGCATCTCACAGTCCATGCCCACAACAAGAATGCCATCTCTAACCCAAGACAGGGAAACGGGGATCGGCAAAGAGCCCTCTACGGACGAGACCAGGTCTACTACACGCAACAGAACGAGTCGTGAAGAGCAATGCTCTCTGCTGCTGTCTGACAGTCCCAGATCTGGAGGTTTCCCAGAGAGCACCCCATACATGTACAGTTTGGAGCCAAGACCAACAGTCAATATATGAGAACCATCCTCTCTGGAAACCCAGTCCAGATGAACTAAACTTTTGCCACTGTAGTGTAAACATCCCCCATTACTCACTAAACCATCCTCAAAGCTGGACACAGGCAGATTTCTATCAGAGTCATTGTTAGTCAGACTATCTGAAACGTCTAATTTAAGTGTCTGCTCCAAAATCCACTGGGACCCTCCTGTGGATTCACACTGGAATATGCTGACATAAATGTGGGTCTTCCTGGCGAGTCTAGAAAGCTTGGAGTCCCTGTGTGCCACAGCTACTCGGCTAGAGTGGCAGCAGCTGATGCCCACAGGTCTGTCAGGAATGTTCACTGCACTGCTATTGGCCAGACCTTCTTCCACTAGCAAAGGCCATTCCTCCCAGATGTAAGGAGATGGGTCATAGGTTCTGTCGTTGTCTGAGACTACTCTACAACTCCAGAACCTCACAGCTCCATCCGTACAGGATGTCGCAAGAAGATATGGGGCCCGGCCAGTTGGTTGCAGGGATGATGAGCTTAAGTGGCCTGCAAAGGATTTAGGGAAATTTAGCCATGTGTTCAGATTATATATATACATTTTTTTCAACATTTAATTTTAAAGTTAATGACAAACAAAATGTTTACAACAAATAATCCATACAAATCAGGATTGTGTTTTAAGAATGGATATCACCAGAATCATTGACCAGAATCATTACGCCAGCTACCTGCTGCTGGTGTGGCTGATATAACCTCTACCCCTTCTGGAAGATTCAGCTCCTGACTGAAGACCCTCTCTTTGACCAGTGTGAGGCGACAGGCACTTCGCAGGTTGGAACTGCTAAGCGGAGATTTATGGGCAAAAGATGAGCCATTCTGAAAGCTATTAAATGATGAAGCTGCAGGGACATTACGAGCAGGGGTTGAGGTCTCTCCTGGGAAAAATGTAAAAATAGGACAAATGTATAATTGTCCATTTATATAAATAATATATGTATATATAGTATATGTAAATATTTTTATAGCACCAATTTTGTCCCAAATTAAGTTCTTAGAAATGTTGGAGGAAGTACCCCCTATTTTCTGTGTCTGCACAAACTGAAGAGGATTAAAGTTGTTAGAACACCTTTTTCCGGGACGTTTTTTTTTTTTTTTTTTTTTTAGCTCGTACATCAGTGAAGGTACTCTAACGCTGTGAGTAGGGTTGGAAATGTTCGAAAAACGTGACCTTAAAAATCAAGTCCTGAAAATTTGGATCTATTCTTAATGCTAATAAATAAGAATCGCGATTCAGACGTGAATCGATTTTTTTCCGGCACCCCTAATATATGTATACACACACACACACACACACACACACACACACACACACACACACACAAAAGTCGTGTCGCACATGTGGACATTCATGTATAAAAGCACATATATCACCAACCTATTAACCAATTTTCATCATCGATGCCTTATACAGATTGTTTTGTGAAAGCAACAGGAAGTTATTATTTCGTTTACACGTTTCGTTTTACAGCTAATAAAGTACGAACATATCCATTCAAGGCTGGACAAAAGTTTTGTCGCGATCAATGTCATATCGGATTCTGGATCAAATTAATTAGTAAAATACAGGTATTAAAGCAGCTTCCAGGCAATTTATAAAATCTTTTTGCAAAAACTGTTGAAACCTTCAAGATCTCCTGAAAGCAAATGAAAATTTGCAAGCAGTAGTAAGAAATTTCAGACCCCCTTGGTACATATAGTTAAGCTCGGTCATGTAAGTATAACCATCCACAAAACAACTGGCTGCACAAAAGTTGTAGTTCCTCCTGATGACTCCCTCAAAAGCTCCATTAGAACTTTAGCTAGCAACGTCTGCTTCAGCATACTCTATATCATATTTCTTACAATGGTCACCATACAGGTCCTGTACAAGACACAGCGAGAACTCCACAAGCTTACCAAGGCCCGAACCTGTTATTAGCAGGAATGTGGAGAAAAAAAAATCATTTGAGATGAATTATTAATTCAGTATCATGTCACTCTGCCACCAATGTTGTTACTGACCATCTAGAAAACTGCTGAACCCAGAGTTCACCAAAGAGCCAGTCATGTATGAAAGTGAAACAATATGGTTTAAGGTCACCTCAGGTACACAGGGATTACAAAGCTATGTATGATGGGTGGGAACATTGCCAGACACAAAAAAAATCACCAGATTATTGCTTCCTGTTATGTTTCAAACCTACAGGTGAGTACTTTAATGAGTAAATAGTTCAACATATGTGGGCTACCACATTTTATCCTAGTTTATTAGGGGATTGGGCAACAAAAGCACAGCAAACTGGGCTAGAACCCTGAAGCGTCAACTTTCCTGGGGGAATGATGAATTAATAATTTGTGCTCCCAATCAAAGAAAATACTTCAGTTATAAAAATCAGATACGCACCCACTGTAACAGGGGCTGCTTTCAGCTGCAGATGCCACATATGAAGCACTGATCTCCTGCTCTGGGTAAACTCAATCACCACGAGAAAGAAGCGTGCCCAGAAAAAAGCCGGGCCGGAGGCTAAATAAAGTACAAGGAAAAATTACACATCACAGTCACACACAGTAAAAATTGGCACAGATGAGATGGATTTCCTTAAAGGTACCGTACTATTCTCAGCAGGTGGGAGCTCCTGGGAGCAGTCATCTCTTTTCTCGTTTCCTAAAATCAGGTCTTCCTCAAACACATGTAACAGCTGGGTTTCCTTGCCGTGCTGTGGAAGCATTGGGAAGAAAAGTGAAGTCTCAGCACTACTACGATGTACTGTTAGAAGTATACTGTACCTGAATAGTAACTCTTAAAACATATACATACAAAGTCTGTTATGGCGTCAAGCTCAATGATGCAGCCTGGCCTCGCAGTAGATTGTTGACTTATGATGTTGAATACTTCTCCCACATATTTCTGAGCCACACAAAATAGGTGAAGCGTAAGTTTTTCCTTTTATCTCAATAACGTCAGCTATTAAAACTCACTGATCATCCTAAATATACTTACTGATATTTCAGGATTGGAGAGCTCACTCAGTAATTTCTTAGCCTCAATAACTGCCTGATACAATCTCAAGGAATGGCCATCACTTGCTACAAAACAGGCACTTGGCGAGTTTCCATAGACACCTTTAAGAGATGAGTGAATAAATAAGTAGGCACAAAGGCATAGTATGAGAGATGATAGCTAAAATATCAAAAAAAAAAAAAAGAAAGAGAGAAAAAAACAAACCCCCTTACCAAGACAGTTGCTTGGGATGAGACTTGGAAGCCAGGCCACATTGGAGAAGGCTGACGCATGGAGTGAGTTGATTCTAGCCAGCTCAGACACACCACCAGAAAATGAGAGGGGTCCGACTGGATCCACCCTCCATAGAATTAGTTCACTATAAATAGCATTTGGGTCCTGAGGAACAGCACCCAGAGACGAGCGGCTTCTTTGACCTGAACAGATGAGCCCAGGCTCCGAGTGAGCAGTGGGGTTGCACACCTTGGCATTGTGGTGTGAGGTGGTTAGAAGCAGGGGCAGTACAGAGTGGCATGCTAGGTCATTAAGGTGGAAGCGATGGCCACAGTAGCGCGACTTGTGTGAGACGCTAAGCACGGTAGAGAAGGCTGAGCCTTCAGCAAAACTCACTGACCACTGGTTGAGCGAGCCATCAGAATGCTTTGAGATCATCAGCACATTGGGGGTGAAGATGCTCAGGCGAAGGCCATTCGGGCACTGCTTCCCCTGGCCTAGGCCAATTAAAACAGAAGAGGTACGCTGTACCGCTTGGGGACGCTGACGACCATGCTGGATAGCCAAATCCACATTTTTGTTACAGGCATACATCACTACGCTGCGGCTGAGGGAGATGGCATCGCCCGCAGGAAAGGCAACAGGGATTCGGGATGCGAAAGACACCTGTGGAAGACATTGTTTTTTCCAATGGAAGTATAATAGCAACAACTACACAAAGAGACACAGCAATAATAATATATAAAGAGAAAAAAAAGTAAAGGTACAGTGTGTAAGATTTAGCAGAATCTAGCGCCATCTAGTGCCAAGGTTCCAGACTGCAACCAACTGAAATCTCATTCCTGACCCATTCAAAGCCCGTATGGTTCTGGGCTACTGTAGAAATATGGCGGTGCAAAATGGCAACTCCATCATAGAGAACCCACTCCTTATGGGTATATGTGTGTGTGTGTGTATGTGTGTGTGTGTGTGTATGTATGTATGTATATGTATATATATATATATATATATATATATATATATATATATATATATATATACACATATATATATATATATATATATAT
>JAOUQZ010000030.1:2145143-2164653 GCA_028564935.1 Neosilurus hyrtlii
ATATATATATATATATATATATATATATATATATATATATATATATATATATACACATATATATACATATATATACATATATATACATATATACACACACACACACATACATACACACACATACATACATACACACATTTTTAAATGAGGCGCAGTAAGATATGGAGAATTATTTAAGGTGTTGTTATCCGCAGAGGATTTAACACCCTCCGAAACCAAATAATTCTCCACATATACATTGGACGGATTCTAGAATTGCTTTATTTTTCATTGAAATATTTTTTTAAATATTTACACAAAATATATAAGTAAACATTGCGGGGTGTGTGATGAATGTCCTTGCCATAAGGTGGCGCTCGGCTCATATTAGATGTATGTCCTCTGATACATGTCACTTGTATGTATATTTTTGTACAAATAATATTAATAAGAACTTTTAAAAACTTTGTACTAGCAGTTAGTGAATAAAATTTACGTACTCAGATGCATCGTTTTCTTCACAATACAACAGACAGTCACGTTACTTTAGGTTATGCAAACTTGCTAGTAAGCATCAGTGAGCTCTATGAGGATGCTATATAGCTAGTGCAATTTCTGATTCATCCCAGACACGAAAAGCATAAATTATGTGATAGTAAGAACGTATTTTTATTTTTAAGAATAATACCTTTTTTCCCACCAAATATGACCTTATCGGCATTTTACAGTGTTCAGAGACATAAAAATGTGCAGCACTGTGCTATTAAACCTAATTTAATATTCTCAATATTTATGCTGTTGTTGTCCTCTATCTCTTTCTATGCTTACAACAGCATAAATAATAAGAAAATAAAATGAAGTTTACAGGTCAAGGCCTCAAAGCTTCAGCAAACTGCTGCAGTAACCAACCTATTAGTAGCCAATCTATCCTACATGATATCAATGAGGAGGAACACCGGTGTGTGCCATACAATCATGGCACCGATGGCAATAATGCAACGTCAAGAACTATTAGATGGCTTTCTACCAAGGCATGTACACCTTTATGGGCCTGACACCAATATTCCTCCCCTAACAGCTCAACAAAAGCGTTTTTTAAAATTCACAGGTATTTTACACACGTTAAGACATGTTTTGGAGCGTTTAGAACAGGGGTCACCAACCTTTTTGAAACTAAGAGCTACTTCATGGGTACCGAGTCATATGAAGAGCACCAGTTTGATCGGCTCTCCTGAAATTACACATTTGCTCAGTTTTCCTTTATACATTATCAGTAATGATTAATGATACTCATCTTTGTGAAGACACTGATCACGTTAATGATTTCTCACAATAATTATCAACAATAAAAATCAAAAATTAATTTTAGACGTAGCTCACTACTGAGTTGTGCTATTTTTAGAACAGGCCTGCGGGCGACTTATGTGGTCCTTGGGGGCGACCTGGTGCCCGCGGGCACCGTGTTGGTGACCCCTGGTTTAGACCAATCATTACTTAATTTTTTATAAGCCTCCATGTACTCTATACATGTTTATCTATAAGTACATACCAAACGTCCTAATCCTGCTGCAGCTGAGTGAGCTGTTTTAAACAAGGTTAACGTAATCAATAATGTGAATGAGGGCCAAAAATCACTTCTAACATGCCTTTATTCAGGGACCCACCAAAAAACTATGGGTCATTGAATGGCACATTTTTTTTTGGACATGGATCCTCAACACTCCTACTGACTACTTTCTACATAAAAAGTACTGAACTCCAGTTCAGTGAATTTGGACACTGGGTGGGATGGTTTTCATGAGCACTTTGTTGCACTTTAATCTTACTCTACCAAGCTGTTTCCTAATCACAGTCCTCCTCCATGTATTATTCGTCCAGTGGGGTTAATAAAAATACTTCTGATGGGAGAAAAACAAACTTCATTTAATGTTTAATAAATTACATTTAAAACACATATTACGTCCTTACCTGTGCCTGTCTGAACATTCCAGGCTGGTATTCATCCAGCCAATCAACGTGCCACACCAGCAGTGATCCATCCATGGGGTGGATGCTAAAAAGCATGTCCGCACCCCTGTTCCATTCATTCAGGAGCACCTCAACTTGGTGATACACTGCAGCTTTAGGTAGAGCAACTGAGGCTCCATCTTGCGCCTCTATGTTGTTGGTGTCTCCTTTTTTGCCTTCAGGGTCTAAAGTATTACCCTCCTCATCATCATCTGCATAATTATAAAAAGGAATTAAAACTGTTTAATAGTCATTTGGCCAAAAGGCCTTCAAATGTTTAAGGTGTGTTCAGAAACTACCGTCATCAGCCTGGTTAGTCTGTGATGGGCTCTGATGCTCCAAACTGCTCCTGAGCTGCTGAAGGAACACCTCCATGCTGAGAGTCAGCTGCAACTCTTTGTTGTTGAGCCAGTGAACATTGAAGGGTCCACCAGGTTCCTCATCATCAGAACCATTCCATGATGATATGGAGGGTAGCAGGGGAATATCTGTAAAACACAGTTTGTTGGTTGTTAGACAAATACTCTACCGGAGAACACCTCGACTGTTCCAGTGACAGCAGAGAACAAAGAAATAAGTTTGAAAAAAAAAAAATTCATAAATTAACAGAATTAAAAAATTTTTAATGACTCATCAGAGTAGCCACCTTATACAGATATACCAGCTGAACACATGTGTGGCATTCTTTCAACGATGGGAATCAAATATTGTTACCTCTGCCAGAAGTTTGTTTCCACCTCTGTTTGTTTGCTAGTTTGGGTGCAGCATAAATCAAAAACAGCTATGCATGCATTTTGAGTGGGGCATGGTACAAATAACAAATATTATAGTTTAAAGGTGCATGGTCAGTGCATGGGATCAAAGTTAAAAAACTTTCCAAGAAATCCCTAGAAATACCTGTTTTTAATTTGGGGCAAAATGTTCACCAGACACCCACTAGGGGGAGACATTTCATTACAACCGTACTCTAGTTCTAAAAAGTTCTTCCAACACTGTGGCAGAAGTTCCTACATGAGCACTTTAATTTGCCTTCACCCTTCTGTTCCCGTCATCCCACAACAGCTTGATGACATTTCAATACTTGCCATTCCATGTTTTGAGGTGTACAGTTTTGTTGTTTTCGTTTAAAGTAGTTCTGCTATGCTGACGATGATTTGCTGGAAATACACTTGCCTGAATTTTGACTGGTAGTGTATATTTCAGAGCTTGTGTTCATTTTAAATAAAACTGGTTTCTAGTGAAGTCGAACGTATGAAAAACATGTGCAGGGTCTGCAATAATTACATTCAATACAGTGTTATTTATACCACAGGGAAACGATCATAACTGTAAAATCAAACACTCAACATAAACACACATTCACGAGATGGACAGTACGGCCATGATAACAGTCTGATTTAAAAATGAGTAATATACACTCACTGAACACTTCACTAATACTACTAGGGTCACGGGGTGGCTGGAGCCTATCTCGGCCGACTTTGGGCAAAGACGAGGTACACCCTGAACAGCACACCAGTCCATAGCAGGGCCAACACTCACAACCTGGGGCAATTTGGAACAGCCAATTAGCTTAAATTAGGACTGTTGGGGGAAACCGGAGTACCTGAAGAAACCAACACAAGCAGGAAGACGAACTCAGGACCTTCTTGCGGTAAGGCAGACGTGCTAACCACCACACCACTGTGCTACAATTTACAATTATACGCCCAGGGTGAGGTGAATATCGCTCAGTGGACCCTAACATTGAACATCGAGGAGGCTATTCGCTATTCAGTGCAACAGTATCCACCAAGCCTGAGGTGCATAATTGAAACGTTTATTGGTTTTTACATTTTTTAAATAAATACAGACGCAGGCAGAGAAACGCAAGTAAAGTACAATCCATAAAAGGTGCACTTTTACACATATTCAGAGTTTTACTAGATACTACATGGAAGCACAAGAAAAACAAGCTAAAATGACAGTTTTATGATTTACTTTTCCATTTTATAGCAGGACAACGATGACGCTGCCTGCTCCAAGTGACCAGGACAAACCACACGTGTCCATCATTTTGATACAAGCATTATTCACTCAGGATAATTAACAATATTAAGTGGTTTGCTCACTACAATTATACAATGCTGTTACCTGCATTACTTTTTATTTTTGCACCATCCTGAGTAAATTACATCCCAGGAGATCACCAGTTATAGAAGGACTAAAACCAGCCTGCCATCAACAATCTGGCCACAGTCAACATCACGAGGATCACATTTTTACCCCATTCTGATGGCAGAAGCTGCTGTCCTGCACCTGTATGATCTTATCTACTTCGCTGCTGCCACATTAGTGTCACAAAAGATTACTTCATCAGAGAGCCATGAACTGCCCTCCAGTACCTGCCCCATGCCCTCAGAACATAATGCCATACCCAAATTTATATGCATTATGTTCTGGAGTGATGCAAAATGGGAGGGTAACTGTGCTACATAACTAAAGCTAACACTCATCAAAGAAAAAAAAAAAAAAGACACCTTTGATTGACAGGTTTCCCCAAAAACGATGAACACAAGTTAAATGAAGAGAAGAGCCACCGCTTATTTCCATCTAATAACCCTGTGTAACATATACAAGGACAGTAACCCAAACCATGAGGCCTGCATCCACATTTCTGAGATGAAAAGATAAAAGTTAGAACTGTTCAAGTAACTGTTTTCATTCGGATGATTATCACATAGCGATGTTTTCTCCTCCTCACTGTTTACAATCAGCTGACACTTGTGTGGTTAGAGAGAGGAAAAGAAAAAAAAAGCATATTCAACATGACAAGCAAGTTCCTCCCACGCACTTACATAACCCTTCCGGCGTTTGTCAAAGAGCAGATTCACTCAAATAGCACAAAGGAACAGAAATAAACAATTTCACATAGAGGAATTTATAATAGAAATCATTTATAGTTTCAGAATAACCAAGCCTGTTCGCACTGAAAGGTGGCTAGGAAAAGATTACCTGTAGCTGGATTGATGCTAGCAGCAATGTGAAAGTGGCACAGGGCGTTGGCATGAGTGACGTTGGCTCTGTGAGCATAATGCTTATTCTGCTGCTCAGGAAGAAGCCTTGCGTGAGCCATACCTCTGACCGGGGCCCGACTCATTTCCGCCAGGTGCACCTAAAAGTCACAGAGAGAAAGGGCTACAGCTTATAACTTTACAAACATCCAGTTTTCTTTAATTTAACAGAAATAAATACATTAACAAAAGCTTGCAGACGTCGTATACATCTTTGCACATCAAAACACGCCATTGTTATCATACAAGCTTCTAGATGAAGAAAAAAAACAAGTAATAAACCTGCACACAGGGGGGGCGACAGTGTACTGTGAAAAGTCTCACGTGATTCAGGTGTACGCAACAATAAATAGGGAAGTAATCTGCGTATAATGAACGGAGGAACACCCCATTCGTTCCTATAAAGGGGTGCACAGGCGCCATTATATTCAGTATATATATCCTCCAGTCTAACTGGTGACAGCTGTTTTGTCATCCACAGCTGCATTCTGTTCACTCACTCAAAAACACCATCACTGATCATTACCATTTTTTGGTATGGATGTTGGGCCCGTGTAACTACACAAGCCTATCACTGTTAGTCAGCCGATATCCAATATGACTGCCACAGCCGCTATCTTGAATCTGCATTCCGCGCGCTAGCTCAAGCACACAATCAGACTCGGTATAATGTAGCGCATGGGCTGAGGGGACTTTGCGGATTTGGTGCTTTCATATATAGTTAAACACTTGCATTACAAAGTAAAATGGCTGCATCTAGGAAATTTTATGGCGAGTTTTTATTTTATATAATAATACAGTACTGTTCTTCTGGGAGGTTTTCCCGGTAACATTTTTACAAAACTGCAATCTAACATAAAAGTGAGATGCCAGCGACGGTAGAATGAAAGCACATAAAACAAACTCTATTCTTTTGAAAACCCACTTGATATTTTCGAGTGTTTACATCAGCCATATACATTCATCATAAATAATCCAATTTCTCAGGATACTTGCACAGTTCTTTTGATCATGGTCGGACTGTCACTTACCTCGAGCAGGTTTTGATTGTTGCCTTTGCTAGAATCAGCCTTGTTTATCTTAGTGGCCTGTTTGACTGTATCTTTGTTGCTGCTGCTGTGATTCTGTCTTAGTCCAGACAGCTGGCAGTCACTGGGCAGCAGTGTTTCAGCCCATAGCCGACACACACTGTCTTTACAGCAAGTCAGTAACACATTACACACAGCACCTCTGGAAGCAGAAATGGAAAGTGTTTAATGACAATAACTTTCTTACATAACACTAATTTATACCTTAATTTTACACGACTTCAGACACAACTACAGACCTCAGTGCCATTCAGAAAGTTGTGCAGATATCGGCACACACAGGGTGGGGTTTGTCTAATTCATGGATTTCGGCGTTACACACGATTTTATACTCAGCACTTTTATTAAACACTTAGAAATTAGTTAAATGGTTTTCATATAAAACAACTCATGGATTCTCCTTACAGTATTGCATTATTATGGATTGTAAGTTCGAGCACATATTATAAAATACATCATTTATCATGTGCTACCAGAAATACTATGAACTAAGAGCTCTGTCCAGATTTTTAAAGCATGCAGAAAAACAGAGCAGTTTTGTTTCTCACAAAACTCCAAAACAAACACAACACCAGCCCAGCAAAAAAAAAAAAAAAAAATCAAAAAGTAAATAAATAAAAATAAAAAAAAATCATGCACTCTAAAATTTTGTATAACAACCACCTTTAGCCAAGATTACATTAGATTAATGTAATCTTCATGGCATTGTTGCTCCAGTCAATGTGTCAATAAAAAATGAAGTCGGCTGATGATCTGAAAGTACTGAATGAGGAGGTTATCACATCAATGTAATTTTTCTTTGGTAATAAAATTCGGGCTCAATAATGAAAGAGTGGTTCGGGGAGCACGAGGAATCATTTTCACACATGAACTGGTACCACAGAGTCCTGACCTTAACCCTACTGAAAGACTTTGGGATGTGTTGAAGAAGACTTTATGAAGTGGCTCAATTTTCCCATCACTAAATCAAGACGTCGATGAACCCAACACCGGATGGAAATAAATGTGGTAATGTCGCTTAAATTTTATATATATATATATATATATATATATATATATATATATATATATATATATATATATAAATAATAGAGTCAGGTCCAAAAGAGTTTGAACAGTGACAAAATTTAGTATTTTGCCTCTGTACAGCACCTCACTGTATTTGAAAAGTATTCAGAATATAATAAGACTTTAAGCTATAATTCAAAAGATTTTAAGAATCTATTGACTGTTTAGGAATTACAGTCATTTTTTCACATGACCCCTCCATTATCAAAGGTTCAAAAGTAACTGAAGTGTTAAATTTGTATTTAATTGCTGTGTTTCAGGCAAAAAAAATTCAAAAGAAGGGGGAAAATGTATGTAAATGTAAAAAAAAAATTCTACATTCTACAATCACATCTTGTCTTCTTTATTTAAAATTCTGTGGGGTGATATAGGGGGGAAATTATGGGAAGTAATTTCACCGTTCAAATACTTATGGATCTGACTGCATTTTGTCTTTTATTTTTAATATAAAATCTTATTTAGATGGAATTCTTTACAAGGATTTAATAACATGCAGAAAGTGTGTATGCTGGTCATTTTTCTTCTAAGTATTTAATTTTCATTGCTTTTTGCAAATAACTCCATTAACTTGTTGTATATTAAACTGGCGGTTTTTAATTATTTAAATAATCCTGTAAAGAAAAGCTGTACGCAGTGCCAAATAATGTAAAGGTTTCATGGCATAACTATCTCACTCGCCCACTTCCGAACAGCTTAATCCTATTAGGGTCACAGGGAATGCTGGAGCCTATCTCAGCCAACACTGGGTGAAACTGGAGTACCCGGAGGAAACCCACTCAAGCAGGGGGACAGCATGCAAACTCCACACATGAACGCCCAGGACCTACTTGCTGTGAGACAGTAATCTCATATTAAAGCCTATCAGTCTTTGTTAGCCTCACCTGGGTATGTACTTGCTGATTTTCCTCCAGGAGAAGCCAGTGACCGAGCGTGGATGAGCTAGATAGATGAATGAGAAGTCCAGCTTCCCTTGAAAGCTGAGTTCAGCTGGACTGAACAGCTTTGTAGCATCAGACTGCCACTTGCTCATGCTGTACCACACTTTCACCAAACAGTCGTCCTGAGATTACACAAGATCCCACTTACATCTCAATACAAACGAGACACGCTTCATTTAAAACAGCAAATCAGTTACACACATAAACAAGCCTGGAGACATGTACAAACCTGCCCCGCAGTGGCAAAGAACTCTCCATCTGGACAAAACTTAATTAGGTGCACAGGTGAGGCAGTCCTATGTTAAAAACAGACACAGTACGAGCTGTAGTCACACCACGACACACAGCAAATTAAATTTTCAAGTGATCACATTCAAATTCCAAGTGCTTTCACAGGCAAGAAACACTTACTTGCACTGCCATATACACCTCCAGGACGAGAGTGGGTCAGTACTCGTCTTCTCTTCAGCACCGCCATCAAAATGCATGCTGGACCATAACTGTAGGCAACCTGACCCAGTCAAAAGACTAGTTCCTACACACACACACACACACACACACACACACACACACACACACACACACACACACACGTTACAGAGCGTTACATACGTGGAAGTCTTTGGCACAAACACTGATGTGCTGAACATATAACAGACACTCGTGTACCTGTGGGGTTCCAGGCAATGTTGTGTGCTATAGACTGCAAGACAAACTGGCCTGTTTTTTGCCAGTGATAGTTCAGTTTCTGTTCAGACACACAATATATGATTAGGATGACACAACACGAAAAGTAAGATAACTGGGGCAGTGGTGGTGAAAACAGGCTCACCGTCATCATCTTTTCCTTTGGGCTCATCACCACAGGCTCGAATATGCACACAATGTTTCCATAGGATGCAGCAATCTGTAGACGACAACAAGAAATCGTCCCACTTTCAATTACAGCAAATACTTACACAGCACTAACGTTGCCAGTTCTAAGCTTTTGGGATTTAAAGAGGAGATGTTTTTTTCCACTTTTTTGACCCAAAAAATGTTGCAGCAGGGTTGAACAGCTGTGTTAGAACAGTGTCAAATAAGGAAGTTGCTTGTACTCGCATGTTAATGTTTTCCCTCTGAGATGTTTGAGCTGGCCAAACAACCGTTTTCACCGATTTTTGGGAAGGTCACAGTAGTGCGTGACCCCCATCTCCCCATGTACATGTGCTATTTCTGCCATCCTGGTCTGCCTCCCAGCACACTGAGTGTGGAGTTTTCAGGCATCTGATCAGAGCAGAGCAGACACAGCGAGAGGAAAGACCATAGATGGGAGGAGGAAGCCAAACAAGGCACTCAAACTTAATGTTTTAAGGGAGTTGGGGAAACAGCTTCCTGAAGAAGTGTGGAGATTATTGGATTAGGAATCATACTTCAGTGCTCCACTGGTGTCTGAAATAAAGAACTAAAAGTCTAATATCTGACCTTGAAACATAGATAAGACGGAAAAAGTGTAGACAGAACCTGTGTCTAAAAAAAAAAAGAGTGGCTTTATATTCTATTATACACCTTGTAACAATGACTATTTGTTTGACTCAGTTTTGTAATTTTCAGTGCTGTAAAATATGACATTATCCTGAAAGTTCAGAAACAGGTCTATGACCATGTATAAGTTTACAGGATATTTCTTAGCTTATCATCATGCAAGAATGAGTCACTTATTTCTGAAACAAAGTGGCTAATACTCCTAGCTCATGCCTTCTCTAAATCATCATGGTGTATTTCAGTCTTTCAATAATTCCACCAAAGTGCTAAGGCCCCATGCACGAACCTGATAACCTTTCTTATTAATCTCATGTTTGTGGTTAAACCATCCCATAATATCCTAATAAACGTTTGCAATATTAGAGTATAAACATTTGTGAAGACAGAAGATTTGCACCTATTGTCAGTTTTTAGTCAACACACAGAGACTCTACCTCTGACTAGTCAAACTACGACTAATGCTGCTATGGATTGTTTGATATATAATCAGATCATTTAAGAGTTGAACTCCACACTTAGCTTTAGACAGACAGACAGCACTATTTCAGTTGGTTTGCTTCCAGTATGTTAAACAGTTGTATAATGTGTAATTATGGCAGTCTTTTGAGTTTTTAACTTCTCACACTACACAACATGAAGCCAATATAAAGTTTTGTCAGTGTCAGATTACACGGTAAAGATCCTTCAAAGAAATGATGTACAGCACTGTCTGCAACAGCAAAGCCAAACACTGTGCAAACGCAGAGTTAGAAATGATAAGACGTTCTGGTATGCGTGGTATTATCATCTCTACAGACACAAACATACCCGCGGAAATAAACTCTGATGTTCGTGGCGTTTAATCTCAGACAGGAAATTGGAAGAAAAGATGTGACTAAAAACTCTTACCTGCCCTTGTTGACAGCAGTCCACACACCCAACTTGGATGTTCCCATGTTTGGCACCTGGGATGATCTGAAGCCGCTCAAAGTCACTTCCCAAGATTACAATGTCACAGCCCGAGGCATAGGCCTATTATTTAAACCAAAACAAGACGACTTAATACATCCTTAAAGCACACAATTCTGCGGAACAGCATGCCATCACTTTAAAAAAAGAAAAAAAAAATTTTTTTTAATAATAATAATTCTAATGGTGCCTCCCCAGCAAGAAGGTCCTGGCTTCGAGTCCCGGGCTTGGTGAGGGCATTTCTGTGCAGAGTTTGCATGCTCTCCCCATGCTTGTGTGGGTTCCCTTCAGGTACTCCTGTTTCCTCCCACTGTCCAAAGACATGCACACTAGGCTAACGACTGTTCCAAATTGCCCCTTGGTATGAGTTGTTCTGTGGATCAGTCCTTCGATACTTGGGTGAGTTATTCAGGGTGTACCCCGTCTTCACCAGAATCGGCTGAGATAGGCTTCAGCCCTAACAGGATTAAATGATTCGGCAATGATGCCACAGCCATTTGTGACCAGGAGTCCATGGGAGCTAATTGGCCGAGCTCTCAAAGGAGGGAGGGATGGCATACTGGATGGATCACTTCCCTGTCACTCACAGCGATCACCAGCCAATCATGGGCGTCTGTGAGCTCATTCGTACGAGGGGGCAGATAGCGCTTTCCCTCCGAGTGTGTTAGGCCGCCCCCAAATACGCATGCGCAGCAGTTCGAAAAGAGGCGGGCGGTAGCATCGCATGTCACGGAGGGGGCGTGTGCTTGCTTGTGCCCCTGCCTGGTCGGTTGATAGGGTGGGAATTGGAAACGACTAAATTAGGGAGAAAATGAGGGAAAAAAGAATGAATGAATGAATGATTCGGCAAATGAATGGATTCATTACATTCATATGCAATGGTCGTAAAGACATGACTTCGAATTCGTTGTTGTGTCCGTACTCACGTGCCAACAAAGGCAACCCAATAAATGGGGGGAAAAAATGGCGGGAAAAATACATCACGTGTGTGACGTCACCGTCAGCGCTGAGTGCACTTGTACTTTGCAACTTATTCTCTGATTGTACGTACACACGCTTCTGTAACCTTACACACACACTAACGTTTTCTGAGCTCCGCTTTTAGGCCATGCCTAAATACGTATATTCATAATAAATACAGAATTGATTACAGAGTGAGTGAAAACTATAAAATATAATTTGGAAAACATTTAAAGAATGTTAAACAAACACTGTATATTCCATGGAAAAAGTCATCACTTTGTACTCGTGAGTGCATTTCTGTAAGGCGAAGGGCTTTCTCACCGTGAACGGCACGTTGTTTATGCTTCCTACAGAGAAACAGTTGTCTCCGGGGTTGACAGCCCCAGTGAGTACTTGGTGAAGATTCATTGTTGGCACTCCTAAATTTCAACTTCCATCCTCAGAACATCAGATATTCTACTGAAACCCATGAAAGTTGTAACGTCCACATCCCGCTCACTGATATTCACCTAAAGGATGAAACACAAAGGTCAATAAACGATCACATAAAACAGAAACATAACCTCGCTAAACCTTTTTTTATCGTAATGGTAAAACGCATGCCTCAGCACTGACGAATAAAGTCTGATGATTAAAATATGACAAATAAATTACCACTAATACGAGTGAGACTTACAGGCCACCGTAATCTCTGGAGAAGACTCTAAACTCTAAATCCACCTGAACAATGTTCATAACAGGGCTCAGAAAATTTCTAAGGGCTGTTTCACAACCAGGGTTCACAGCAGCTCAAAAATAAAACTCCTACTTTTTGTGGTTTCACCTTAACTGACTAAAATATTTAGTGTGAAGTATCAGCGCTCCAGGTCTAATGGTGTCTAAATTACACCGGGTGAAAGTATAACAGGTAGAGGGTCTCTTGAATCAGTACATCTGCATGTAGTGTATCAGAATTGTAAATAATTCACAGCATTAAGAATATAAGCTCACTAAACATATTATCTGAGCAGGTTTCATGCAACATTCATTGTATTTATTATTAACTGCAGTAACAACAGCATCAGTGACAATCATTGTGGTTTTCCGGAGAAGACCCTTTTTGACAGACATGCTCATCGAGTTGATGAGGAACTCTGTACAGAACGTAGTTCACATCCAATAATATTTCTTAGCAAGCTATACAGTACTATGCTGCTTTAGAAAAAGCAATTAATATCTGGTAAAAAGCACTTCTGTCACTTTCCGGAGAAGACATTTTTACGAACAAAGGATCCTTACAAGCAGCAGAACGTCTTTCTAGATTATATGAAAATACCCTTCGAAAAGTAAAAGTTAGTTAGTAATTAGGAGACAATTCAGAATTTTATCATGTAAAAGCTACTATTTTTATTACAGTGGAGAGAACTGAGTTCTGAACTTGAAAATTTTCCTCGGATGACACTATTCAAAAGTGTAGCTGGGACTAATCTTCCTCTATACAACAATAAACAAGAGACAGTTATAAAGTATTCACGCGCCAACTTAAAGGAGTCCCTTGTTTGATTTTAAAAAGACAAACCATGACCATGATACAGCTCCTAAATCGCCATCAGCCAGATTTTGGTAGCTCGGAAAAAGATTTGCCTGAATAAAAACATAACATTTTAATATAGGAAGTTAGGTATAGCCTAAATGTCAATCAAAAAAAGTTGCTTTTTTTTGTGCTGCCACCTCTTCAGCTCACACACACTTTCACACACACACTCTCTCTCTCTCACACACACACACATACACGTCAGCGATTAGCTTCACTGGCTATGGAAATTCTTATCACTTAGCAACAGTAAATAAATGAAGTAAAATCCCACTCCATTACAGAGGCTGGCAGCACTGCACTAACTGGAGAAAATAGAGAGACGTAAACTCATAATATAAAACCCAGAGCTGTGGAGAAAACCCACAGGAGAAAACCCACAGGGGAAAATGGTTCTCAAACTTCCCTCTCCAGCTTTGACCCCACCCATTGAGTTACCCACTGACATTATTGTGTCTGTTAACACCTCACAACTAAAAACCCGTTTGTCCTGGGATCGTTTTTCTTCTAAATAGCAATTACGAGAGGACAAAACAATAATTAAGGAGGTAATTTGATTTCAATTGGAGTACAATTTCATGTAGAAATTTCAACAGCTCGGGGTACAAACTCCAACTTTCATGCTAATACAGCCATCAGCACCGTCATGCTGGTCACCGCGCAGATCTCTAACGAGCCAAGTCCAGTCTGTACTTTTGCGGTAACCTTGTAACGCTAGTGTTTTAAGGGGCAGACCGTGAAACCTGACTGCTTTATCCCTAATGTTTAGAACAAACACCACTGTAACTATGCCAGAAATGCTCCACCTGACATTATCATGGCACTAACCTCTAAAGGGAATTACAAAATACAGCCCGAAGTAAAATACTGTACTAAAATCAGACAAATTTCAATATAAACATGTTTAATGTGTTGGAGACTGATACATAATGATCCAAAGATACCAGATAAAACTCATATTTAGGACAAGGTTACAGTGGATAAGTTCTTTTTTTCGTTAATTTAAACCACAACGTTAATGACGTAGTGCTCATCCGGCACATGTACAACGTAAAAGTATGCCATTTTCAGCAAGTGCAATTATTTCAGTCAATATTTTAGAGGCAAGTATCACAGAATTGTACTTATTTGTGTCGTACTGTATGTTATGAATGTATTTATGAGAGTAAACGTGATGGGTAATTTTATATAAACATTTTTAATTCAGCAGGTAAAAGAAAGAACCAGGTAAAAATGTGTGTTGAAAAAAAAAAAGTGAACAGAAGAATGGATGGAGCTGACCACTAAAATGGCAAATTGAATTCAAATCAGTCAGAAATAAAGGAGAAGTGTTCTGATAAAGACGCCGGACTCCTGAACAGACAGACAGAACATCGCCACAGCATAAGCTCCTCGGGCCTCTGGCTGGATGAGATCATTTAAAAATAAGACCAAGATAAATAATTTCAGAACTACACTTCACCCTCGATTTCGCAGATTATTAGGGGGATAGGCTGTCCGAGAACCTCAAAACTCCGGCAATTTAAAATATCCGGGGTCTCTGCCCTTTCCTGGATATTTACCATAATCGGTCCGGCAATCGCCATTATTCAGCAGCAGTCCTGGGGCCTCATGTGCACAAAATGTTGCGTACGCCCTTTCCCATGGCAAAGTTCAGATGTATCAAGAGTGAAACGTTCGTGGAAATGTGCGATGCCTCACGCCAACTTCATGGCTGGCGTACGCATGTTTCTGCAGCTGTTGGTGCTTTGGCGACACTTAGAGATGATGCTGGGAAACTGTTTATAATGTGAACTTTAGTCCTCAAGAGTTGGTTAAAACGCAATTTGCAGCGAGAGCCGGTTTTTATAATGTAATCGGCGCTGTCACTGCACACACACATTGCTATAAAAGCACCATCACAGGATGAATTTATGTCAACAGGAAGCATTTTCATTCCAGCACTGTACAGATCACATGTGATGCACAAATGCAATAAAAACGGTGTGGCGAGGTTTCCTGGTTCAACCACGATTCATACACTCTGAGTAACAGCATGGTTGGGAACTACAAGCTGGCACTGTGCGCCATGGTGATTTCCATCATTCACCAGTGCATTTACTGAGTCACTGATATTTATGTGAACGCCTGTGAGCAGACGGTTATTTATGCCACCGATTGCACAGCACAGCGCGTTGAGGACACGGCCAGTCGGGCGGGCAGCAGGAATTCCCCATTTCTGTAACGCCAGAGCCGTCGTGGATGGTGGAGGAATCCCTGAGTCCCTGGTGCGTGTCCTCCGTCCCACCGTCTGTTTTAAAAAATTAATAAATCATACTTAAACATGAGTCAAGTCTTGGATATCCTCTTCCTTGTACTGGCATGTTTAAATTTGCCAAACCAAAGAGCATGCACACATTTCCGCATGAACCTCTATCTTACAGGGCTGTGAGCTTGGGGGTATTCGGAGACCCCACATGCACTCCCACCCCCCCTGAAAGAGCAGCGTCACCTCTGACTGCGGCGACTCTCTGCTCAAGCGGGGTGAGGTCCTCCTCTCCGGTCCCCCAACCGGATTGGGTCAGACTTTGGCGGTGGGCAGCCCAACCTCCACTTAACGGCCACCTTTAAGTCTGACCACTTCTTTTTTAACTCCGTGTGTGTGTTCGCCTTTCCAACCCCACAGTACGGCCTCACACACTCTCTCCCACTCATATATTCTTGCGCGCCTCCCCGTCTTCCTCATATTGTAAGGGTTTTCTGATCCTGCGAAGACGGGAATCTCAGGTGCAGGGTTCATTTAAATATGATTTGCATATTGAAATGGGAGCGTGGACAGGGAGGGGTCGGGTACTCCTATATGTGTGCTCAATTCCACGTTGATTCGGATGTTCAAAGTAAATGTGCTTGGATTCATGCGTACGCATAGATTCATACATCTGGATTTTTTTGTGCATACAACATTTTCTGGATTTAAGTGTACACCATTTTTCAGTAAGAATTCCACGCAAGTCTTTCTACATGAGGCCCCTGGACTTTTAAACACTTATCCAACACTCAGTACACAATATTGTGTTTCCACAAACTTAAGGAGCGAATCAGCTCATTCTTTTATCACATTAATTTTAAATGTGGGTTCCGGCTCGTCGTCACTGTCCTCACTTTCACTTCGCTCTCCCGTCACTGATGATACTATCTGTTCATCAGACATTATTTCGTGCCCCTCTGCTGCTTCATTTTCGCCAATCCACTCAGACGGTAACAGATAAGACAGAAGGGAAATTTGAAAATCAAGACCGCCCCTGACCTCATCAATTCCTGGACTTGAGCGAGCATTTGACCGGCAATACCAAATAATTTTATACGGGAAATCCAAAATCTAGGAAAAAGGGGTACCTGAAATCGAGGGTGCAGTGTATTTCCACCTTTAATGTGACCTCTTACTTGTATAATTCTACATTAAAAAAAACAAAAGTCATCAAATAATGACAAATATTGAAATAGAAAATTAAAATTGCAGAAATGCCAAATTATCAAAATACACTAGCTAGTAAAAGTAACAGCCAATAAAGAAACCTGAAAGGGACGCACGGACGAACAGGCATACTGTTAAATATATCCCCCTGCATTATACGCCGGGGGTGGTATTGCACACCCTCTTATAAGTGGGTAATTCTGAACATAGCCACATCCCCAATCCCGTCCAAACTCTTGTTAATAGTAATCAGTGCACACCAATCAATTAAAGTGACTTTCTTTAACCCCAAAAAGAGTTCTAGTAAGATTTTCCTGACATTAACTGAGTTGCCGTGGTCTGCAAACAGCTTACAATGTACTGAAGGTATCTCATTGTTGACATGTATCAGTCAGGAGAATGGTACAAAGGTATTGTATAAAGTAGTAGAAAGTATCAGTTCAAGGAAGTGTATATTTATGCAGTGTTAGTTTTGTTTGTTTGTTTTTTTTAATTCCCCTACAATTTTTGTTTTTCAACTGAATCATACAGGACATAGTCTCTTTAAAGATGGAAAAAGTTAAAAAATTATTTATCTTGGTCTCATTTTTATATCACAAAAGGCGTCATGTTACATGGAAGCCCTTTTAGACCACTGGAGCAAAAAGCAGCTTTCAAATCAAAACTATAAGATACTAAGTCATAATTATAAGTTAGTAAGTAGGGAAGAATGGAGTAAAATCAACCATTTTTCTTGAGAATGATCTACAGCATATTTACACGGATAAACCTCCATCATACTCTACATATATTCAGCTAATCTATCAATGACAAATTAATTCTTAAGACAAAAATCGTGATTATGATTTAGTCATAATTATGAGACGCTTAGTCATAATAAAGGGTTACTAAGTATTGTGAGATGCAAATTCGTAATTATGACTTAGCAAGTCTTCTTTATGACATGCTAATAATTGAGTTAGGTATAATCATAATCTCATAATCATTACTTATTACATCATATTTATGACTTAAACATCTCATAATTATGACATACGAACTGACAATTCTGCTAACTGACCGTTTTTACCTCTAGAGGTGGAAATGGGCTTCGATGATTTGAACAGGGGTATGCAGATTTTTTTATGCACTGTAAGTCCAGAGGATCTCCAGAGAAAAGTCTTAGCAGAGCTGTAAATGTTATTATGTGGCTGCTTAAGAGCAGGCACATATTACTACTAACCCTAGAAAAAAAACGTTCTCTTTATTTTTTTTTCTTTTTCCATCAATTAACGCGGCCCGAATGGCAAAATGCACCCAACTAATGTATGTACCAAAATGTGTGTCCCGACGCCGTGATGTGTGCTATTAATTTTATTGGCGTTTCGCATTACCATGGTGACACAGTCAGCCAAAAACCACTCCCAAAAAATCCCATTTAGAAGAATGAAGAGAGGTCGAAAAACGATCATGTAACTCATCTCACTTTGACGCCTCGCCAAGAAGCCACACTTTCACATAGAAACTTGGTAGAACTTTTAAAGCGTAGACAGTGAAGTTGTCATTTTGACGGTGAAAGTGGGTTTTGCTGACTTTTAACTGTTTTCTCTTAATCTTCCATCAAGTGCCATAAAGATTTCTGAGACTGTGTATTTATAATGGGTGTCTATTGCATGGAATGTTCTGGCCTAGACTATGTGACGTCATCTTAGAGTGTGAGAAAAGGGAAGATTATCTCGGAAAATGTTTTTTAACTCGCTCCTACTCCCATAATTTTTGCTCTACACCAATAAATTTTACATCAAAACAGAGGAAAATGTGTGCTGGTTCTGACCGTGGAACTTTCAAGTCAACAGAACTTGTAGAAGTGAAATGGGGAGCCTCTGACTGACAGCTGCACCGAAAATTACTCAACAGAACTCAATACAAAATAGAGCTGTTTAAAATCATTTAAAATTATTCTGAGGGTTATTTTTAAATCATGACAGCGAAATAATTTATACCACTGTGTTCAGCAGATTCTTAGCACTCCAACGCTGTCAACCTCATTGCGATGGGAAACACGGTTTTCAAATCAGAAGACTTAAAGCAAGACGTGTGTTAAGACATTACTTCAGATTAAAACTGTCAGTAACTGCCAGGTTAATGTGTGCAGGTCACGCGCGCGCACACACTCAATATAGCATGCTGGCACTTTAAAAGCGCGGCCCTCCGAATACTCGTCGTCGTCTCTCTCTCTTTCTCACTCACACAGCCTATGAAACATTTTAAAAAGCGCACCCTTCTCGCCCATTCTACGGAAGCCCAGACACTTGGACAAGTGACAAATGTATGACAAAAAGACAAATTTCTTTTTCTACTTTAAAAATACAGGAAACTGCTCAAGGAAAACAGGCGGTTTAACACTGAACGGACAGAGAAGTGTTTTATGTGTCTGCTCTGAGTGACACCTCTCTCTCTCTCTCTCTCTCACACACACACACACACACACACACACACACACACACACTCTCTCTCTCTGTCCCCCCTTCCATACCCATAAAACAGTTAACCCTTTAATGGCAGACTTCTTTCCTTTTCCCTCTTTCTCTCAGTATTATTATAATAATTCAGTCTTTCTTTTCTTTCTTGATATTCACTTAATTCTCTTCTTATCGTATTATTATTATCATCATTATTCACTATTCTGAATAATAATATAACTATTCACTCATATATTGTAATAGTTGTATTTAATACCATTCTACTCTCCTGTTGTTTTTGTTGGTACAGTTGTGAGAAGTGGATGTTGTCTGTTAGTTATAAATTCTAAATGTCTGTGATACGGCTCACGCGGATCGATTACTCAGCGTGGTGTATTTTTTTTTTATCATGTGAATGTAGAAATACTTTGGGCCTATATGTCCTGATATAATACAGTGTACTAATGTTATTAC
>JAOUQZ010000030.1:2168401-2187193 GCA_028564935.1 Neosilurus hyrtlii
CACAGTAGGCTAATTGGCTGTTCCAAATCACCCCTAGGTGTGAATGGTTGTGTGACTGATGGCCCTGCGATGGCCTGACGAGCTGTCCAGGGTGTACCCCGCCCTCACCCAGAGTCGGCTAATTAGGAGTAAGCGGTTCAGAAATGAATGAATGAATGAATTCAGATTTCTCTTAAAGGTTAATTTTTCTAACAGATACAACCCACACAAGCAGGGGCACACTTTACACAAAAACACCCTCACTAAGCCTGGGACCCAAACCTATGACCTTGCTGTGTGATGAATGTGCAAAACACTATGTCACCTTGCTGCCCTGTACTTAGAATTTGACTCTCACTCAGTCAGTTGCTAAACTGATTACTCCTACTAGGTTCGCAGGGAGGCTGGAGCCTATCTCAGCCAACACTGGGGTGTAGGCAAGGTAGACCCTGAGCAGCTCGCCAGATTATTGCAAGGCAACACACACACACACAACCATACACACTCAGACCTAGGGGCAACCAATTAGAAATTGGAATAAGCAATTAGCCTGATGTGCATGTTTCAGGTTGTGGGGAGCTCAGGGCAAAGGCAGGGTTCATGAATATATAACCATTTTACAAATAATTAACATAAAGTTTTACACAAGGGTGGCACGGTGCTGCAGTGATTAGCATGTCCACCTCACAGTTGCGGGTTTAAGTTGCATGTTCTCCCCGTGCTAGCGTGGGTTTCCTCCGGGTATTCTGGTTTCCTCCCACAGTCCAAAAACATGCACTTTAGGATAATTGGCTGTTAGAAAAAATTGCCCCAAGGTATGAGTGTGTGTCTGAATGGTTGTACGTGTGTTGGCTGTGCGATGGCCTGGCGAGCTGTTCAGGGTGTACTCTGCCCTCGCCTAGAGTCGGCTGAGACGGGCGCCAGCCTCGCGGCTTCGAAAATGAATGAATGAGTTTTAAACAAACTCTGAGCGATCCAATTCACTGCGAATAGAAAAAATAAATTAGCATAACACTTAAATTACTTTGCAATTCATTACAACTCCTTCATTCCAGTTTATTAAATATTGCATACTGTCTGACCATGTACATGTACCACTTTGACATGGTGGAAAGGACATTTCAAGCTGAATTAAGATGTGCGATGTGAGATAAGTGAAAAAGGCATCCTTCCTATGAATTATGAAGGGCCTGCCATGCCACTGACATTAAAATGCTTTAAGGACATTTTTTCACTGTGGCAGTTGGTATAAAGGTTGCGTGTCTGAAGTAGGTCACAGGGTTATGAAAAATGCAGCATACTGTATATAACCCACCTGGGACTAATAATTTGTGTAAAACCTATGAGTATTTATGGTGTATTCATTACTACAGAAGGGGCGTCAAACTCACAAAATTTCTAGGTCTCCAAGGTCCGAGCAATCACTGAACATCCATTTCAATAAGGCCATGAAATGAACTCTGCATGACAAAATGATTAGTTTAGATAATTGTCCTCTTTTCCTTATTTTTTTTTTTGATTTCCTTTTCTGATAACACTTGACAGAAATTAGCTAGCTTGCAATATTTCTTAAGTCATGAATGGGCCCTTGAGTGGTGCATCAAGGTGCGTAACTATCAACCCGGAGATCACAGGTTCGAATCCAGGTTGATGCCAGAGCCATCCACGAACGGGAGTCGATGGAAGTTATTTGGCTGAGCTATCATAGGAGGGAGGGGTAGCATAGGCGGATATCGTTTTCCCTCCGAGTGTGTTAGACCACCTCTAATTGCGCATGTGCAGCGGTTCGTAAAAAGGCGGGTGGCAGTATCACATGTCACGGAGGGGTGGTGGTCATATGTGATAGGGAGGCCACACTTGATTTGTGGGAATTGGATAAGAATGAAATTATGGGAGAAATAAAGAAATTAATGACTAGCAGTTTACTTGAAATAGGTTGCTGCCACCTAGTGAACGAAAAAACCAATGAATTATGTTTCATGGTAATGGTTGATGTAAAGAATTTATGATAATCCTATTCTTTAAAAGCTCCTGCGAGCTACTTAAATTGAGTTGGCAGACCGGATATGATCCGCGGGCCATGAGTTTGACACCTATGTACTACAGTGTAAAGTATATGTGAATATGTGTGGTATGTCCACCTCACAGTAAGATGATCCTAGGTTCGAGTCCCGGGCTCAGCGAGGGTGTTTCTGTGTGGAGTTTGCATGTGCTCCCCATGCTTGAGCAGGTTTCCTCTGGGAACTCCGTTTTCCTCCCACAGTCCAAAGTCATTCACATTAGGATAACTGGCTGTTCCAAGTTGCCCCATGGTGTGAGTATGAGTGTGAATGGTTGTGTGTGTTATGGCCCTGAGCTGTTCAGGGTGTACCCCACCTTCGTCAGTGTCGGCTGAGATAGGCCAGACAGTAGTGTACCCAAAAATCTAAAAATAAAAAATCTATGAACACTTTTTGTTTATGGCCAGCTCAAACAGCCCGGAGGGAAAGCTTGAACATGTGCTTGCCTCGTTATTTGACGCTCTTTCGTCAACAAACACGGCTATTCAACACTGTAACAACATTTATGATTAAAAAAGTCTCCACTTTAAAATCTCCCCTTTAAAGTTAATATTTTAAATTACTCATCCCATTCGTTCATTTGCCAAACCGCTTAATCCTACCAGGGCTGTGAGGAGGCTAGAGCCTATCTCAGCCGACCATAGGCCGTACCCCTAAGAAGGCAGCACGGTGCCGTAGTGGTCAGCACGTCCGCCTCACAGCAAGCAGGTTGGGTTTGAGTGCCAGGCCATAGCAGGTCCAACCAGACCATAGCAGGGCAAACACAAACACAAATATCCACACTCACACTCACACCTAGGGGCAATTTGGAACAGCCAGTAAGCTTAATGTGCAGGTCTTTGGACTGTTGGAGGAAACCAGAGTATCCGGAGGAAACCTAAACAAACATGGGGAAAACATGCAAACTCCACACAGAAACGCCCTTGCCAAGCTCAAGACTAGAACCCAGGACCCTCTTGCTGTGAGGTGGATGTGCTAACCCCTACACCACCATGCCATCCTTTAAACAATCAAATCGTCTAAAATCTTAAATTAAAATGAATTTACTGCAAATATCTATTTGTGAATTGTAATATTAGTGGGTCAGAGATAGCCATTCATTTAGGGACTCACCCTTATATCACGCTGTTGAAGCATGGGTCTGAACAATCACACAAGGGGGCAGTGTTGAACCATTTAAGAAAGGTGGGGGAGTCTCATCTAGTGTTAAAGTTTGACAAACGACATGTTGCCATGGGCTTAGAATAACATATGCCCTTTATAGATGAAGGAGTTGTAGGAAAAACTGATTGTGTCAGAAGAGTCCTTGAAGTAAAACAGCGTTAGAAGACATACAATATCTAAATCCACAATTGCTAACTGCTTGGAAGCCAGGGACTATTTTTCATGCAATTTTATTTGGGATTTGTGTTGATTTGCCTGTGAGCTCGCCTTGAAATGTGTCTCTGATGTTATTGTATCCTGCCCCAAAGACTTATTACGTTAATGTCTCTGGCAAGCCATAATTACAGGAACGGAGGGAAGAAAGCGGTGCCAGAACGCTATTGTAGCTCTGGTGAGGTCGTCCGTCTGATGTTTGGTGGGGGGAAAATTCCACTTTGCCATAACCATCCAATCATTGCAACAGATGTCTACTGTACCAAACCACAACGACACAATATGGCACACAGATCATATGCAGCTGAAGTAACACCACTTTAGCACACGGTGCCGTTTATCTGAACTCTTGTATTAACAGGCCACATCTTTTTACCATGCAGCTCCATTTTTATTCACGCAATGAGTTATTTTAACTCTACACAGGGCTTTGGGGCACATCGACATCCTGTTTAAAAGCTCCTACAATGTGTGATGTAATTTATTTTGCTGTAGTTGAAGTCTGTAGATTTTAGGGTTGTTGTTTTTACTTTCACCAATATATCTGGTACCCACACTGAGCAGTAGTTTATACTTCATGCCTTTGTCTATAAAGTGGAAGGCTGAAGACTATCTCAGCCGACACTGGGTGAAGGCGGGGTACACCCTGAGCAACTCGCCAGACAATCACAGGGCCAAAACAAACACAACCATTCATACTCACACCCAGGGGCAATGTGGAACAGCGTGTTAGCCTAATGTGCATGTCTTTGGACTGTAGGAGGAAACTGGAGTACCCAGAGGAAACCCACGTAAGCACAGGGCGAACATGCAAACTGCACACAGAAACATCATCGCCGAGCCCAAGACTCAAACCCAACTTAGTCCTGCTTGCTGTGAGGCAGACGTGCTGACCCCTTCGGTACCGTGCCACCCTCTTAGGGGTACATCATTTTAAAATTTTACTTCAAAAGCTTTACCATTCAGAGAGGGTTCTAGTCAAACCCTTAACTTTCCCAAGAACCCCTGAGGGACCAATTTCCAGATCAGTGTATATGTTACATATTCATCCATTTATTCATTTTCTTAGACACTTAATCCTAAGCCGCCCATCTCAGCCGACTTGCAGCAAGGGCAGGGTACACCCTGGACAGCTCGCCAGACCATCACAGGGTCAACACACATGCAACCATTCTCACGCACACTCACACCTGGGCCCGGGAACCGAACCCAGGACCTTCTTGCCGCCCCTATATGTTGTACATATAGATATATTGTATCTAATTTGTGTTTGATGTTTTTTCTTTGTTCGTTCTACTCCGTGATTAGGTTTATTATTAATTATATTGCACGGATTTGTTGTTACTATGTTTATAAACTGTCTCATGTGAAGTGCTCTACTACAGGTGATCGAAGACTTTGGAGGGCCGTGGTAACCTGACCTCCTCGCCCTCTCTCTGGATGCTGCTGGAAAACTCTTCAGGAAGAGGGCGCAGTGAATGGGATGGGATATCCTGGTACTGCCACTCCCTTTCCTTTGTGGTCTGTATTGTTCCCACAACCCCAGGATGCGACATGCTGATTGCTTATGCAGATTTTAGGGCTCTCGGTTTCACAGCCCTGGTGATAGGAACTCAGACAAAGCCAATGATGTCATATTAGTAAATTAGATAGTTAGGACCATTGAGGTTTTTAATTTAAGATAGTCGTGTTAGTCTGCAGTTGTAGTTTTGTGTATAGGTCAGTGTGGATGCACTGTAAATGTCAATATTATTCATAATCTGATTTCACACAGACGACAGGAACAAGTTGTACCTAGAACAATTTGTGCCAGGTTGCACCCACTTTCCTAAGTGTTTACACAGTCATTCTTAAAATCAGATGCGATCTAATAACCTGGATGGATGCTACTGCGCACATAAACCCTCCTACTTAACACCGATTTTCTTCAGGCAACAACAAGAAACAAGAGGTTCTGGAATAACTTACGCCACCTTGAAAAGGTGTAAAATTGTTCCAGATCAAAATCATTTATATCCGAGCTATATAAACAGCTTTAAACTGAATGTAAGCGGCACGGTGGCGTAGCGGTCAGCACATCAACCTCACAGCAAGAAGATCCTGGGTTCGAGTCCCGGGCTCGGACGTTTCTGTGTATAGTTTTCATGTTTCCTCATGCTTGTATGGGTTTCCTCTGGGCACTCCGGTTTTCTCCCACTCTTTCCACTGATGTGCTTATTAGGCTAATTGGCTGTTCCAGATTTCCCCTAGGTATAAGAGTGAGTGTGAATGGTTGTGTGTGTGTGTTGCCCTGCGATGGTCTGGTAAGCCGTTCAGGGTGTACCCTGCCTTCACCTAGAGTCGGCTGAGATAGGCTCCAGCATCCCCATGACCCTAGTAGGATGAAACGGATTGGCAAATGAATGAGATTTATAGCTGAGCACATAACTTTTTTTGTTTTGGTTGGTTATATAATGCTCATTAAATAATGGTGTTATATTGATCCCTTGACTCATAAAAGAAGTAGCTGTTGTACTAACTGTTTTACGTAGAATTTATGGCTTGTCATCCTGTTTCAGGAGTGTTCTTAATTGCTTTTATCTGACATAAAGGTGAAAGAGTGATTGCTGTAATACCAAAAAAAAAACTGATTAAAGGATTTAGTGGTGGGAAAAAACATAAATTTGGCAAGACAGTAAATTTGCTTATCATGAGTAGGAAGAGGAAAGACACATGTTCAGCCTTGTACCTTCGCCAGCCACCGTGCTGATCAAGTCATTTTTAAGCACTCTGTGAGGATTTCCTTGGAAAGTTTGTACTGAGAATCTGGCCTCTGCAGTGTTATAGCACATGTACAGTATACATACAGTTCCCATACAGTGAACCATGTGCCTTTCTACTGAATAAATTTATTCATTCATTATCTAAGCCGCTTGATCGGACACCCAGGACAGCTCGCCAGGCCATCGCAGGGCAATATGCACACTCCATTCACACTCACATGTGATTTGGAACAGCCAATTACTCTACTGTGCATGTTTTTGGACTGTGGGAGGTAACCAGAGTACATGGAGGGAACCCACACAAGCACGGGGAGGACATGCAAACTCCACACAGATACGCTCTGAGCACAGCAATCAAACCCAGGCCTTCTTGCTGTGAGGCGGACGTGTTAACCACTGCGCAATTAATTAATGAATATATTTGTATAATGTATATGTTATTGCCATGTGAGTTTTCTAACATACATTTTTGCCAACATGAGCTGTGTCACTTCTATAGTTGGTAGATGAACACTTAAACACTGTCTCATTAAAATTACTCATAAACTTAAGGATACATACAGCGAGGGAAAAAATCAAGAGACCACTGAAATCCCTATTAAACATCATCTCTTCATGTTTTCCATAGCTGAATATTAAGCAATTATTAAATGAGGCAAGATACCGGGGGGTGGGGGGACGACGACGACACAATTTTCCATATCACACCAAAGTGGAATCCTGTAATTGTTTTATGGGGATAGACATTCTGAATATTTTCAACTTATTCAACACAGGACGGCACGGTGGCCCAGTGGTTAGCACGTCCACCTCACAGCAAGAAGGTCCTGGGTTTGAGTCTCGGGCTTGGGCGTTTCTGTGTGGAGTTTGCATGTTCTCCTTGTGTGTACGTGGGTTTCCTCCCGTAGCACATTATGCTAATAAGCTTTTCCAAATTGACCACATTTGTGGATGTGAGTGTGAATGGTTTCGTGTGTGTATGTGTGTGTGTATGTTTTTTGCCTCTGTGATGGACCGGTGAGCTGTTTAGGGTGTACCCTGCCTTCACCCAGTGTCGGCTCAGATAGGCTCCAGCCTCCCTAGTAGGATGAAGCAGTTTGGCAAATCAGTGAATGAGTTCTTCAATTTGTTTGATAATGGATAAGTTGGCTTATAGAAGAATACCAATAATTATTTGATGGCTTTCCACCAATCAGAAATGAGAAAATATTTTGAACGCTATTAAAAAGGTCAGAGTTTAACTTGTTCAGCCTGATCTTGTATCAGATAAAAAGGAAGAAAAAATAAGGAATCAGGCTTACGAGGATACATGTGCAGTTTAAAAGCTGTCCTGAGGAAAATATCAGAAAAATCCAAATTAGCAGGCAAGGTCAAGGTCAATATGAACAAATAAAGGTCACACAGACTAAAGTTAAAGCTGAAGTGTTTTGCAACTGGTGAATGTGGGAAGAGTCCCTGTGTGCAGTGTGCTGATGAGCAGGTAGGAAATACCTGAGACTGATTAGTGATAAGGTAAGGCAGATGTGTTTGGGTGTTGTAGTCCTGGCTGGCCATATTTCTAGGCAGAAAGGTTAGTGGAGAATTGAATTTGATCATTTGATCTGACTTCACAAGCTAACATGAACGGACCCCCTGACCCGCACACTCCCCCGCACACCCCAAAAAAATCTAGGGTACAATGCTGGAAACTGGTTTTGAATTGAGCCACATTGTGATGATTAAACGACCGGGTCTATTCATTTCCAAAACGTCCAACCAGGGAACTGGAAAGAGTGTCATGGGTGCCCAAGGCTCCCTGATGTACATGTGCAAGTAGCACAAACTGCTGAAACAGTTAATGTTGGCTATGATAGAAAGGAGTCAGAACGCCTGCTGTGTATGGAGCTGCCTAGCTGCAGACCAGTCAGGTGGTATTATTGAGATAACTGATTGATGTATTTCCCATTCACTGAAGCATGTGCCTTTTTTACTTAATAAATATGTTTCTAGAATGTATAAGTTGTTCACATGTAGGAATAATTTAAAATCATTTATTATAAAAGATATGAATTATAAAGCCAAGGTCAGACTTGAACGTTTTCTTTAAAAAAAAAAGAGAGAGAAAAGATAAAGAAAAATAGTGATTCCTGGGGGTCACGACAGTAAAGAAGAGCACCGGCGGTGATGAGGAGGAGAGTTGAAGAGGAAGAGGAGTAATAATGAAGAGGAGATCATTAATAGGAGTGTTTAAGAGAAAGAGGAAGATGATGAAGAGTATGAGTAATGATGAAGATCAGTGATGAAGAAGAAAAGGAGTGAAGAAATGGTGTGGAGGATTTTTTTCCCCCTCTTTTTTTTACCCTACATGGCTTTTTGTACAGGATGGTGGGTTTTGTGTAGGTTTTTCATGTACAGGGAACCAAGCATATCAGTATGCATGTGCATTTTGAATATTATACTGATGTAAATGCCAGACAAATTCCAACCTGCATGCAAGGTCAAGGTCACTATAAACACCCAAAGGTCACACAGACTGAAATAGCCGAATTGCTTTGTAACTGGTGACAGTGTGAAGAGTCTTTGTTCGCAATGCACTTATGAGCAGATGGGAAACATCTGTAACTGATTACTGATGGGGTGAGGTGGAGCATGGTAGTGTATGTGTTTCTGGGATTTGTTGTCCTGGGTGGCCACGTTCAGAGGCAGACAGGGGTAATGGGAAAGTGGGTCAAAGCTCGTTTCAGAAGCTGATATGAGAGAACCCCCACCATATCATGAGCTGAGAATTAACTGGACCTATCTCGGTTTGTACAAAAGTAGAGATAGATCCACTTAATTCTCAGCCCATGATATCTAAGAACGCATATCTGGATAAACATGGACCTCTGGACCCCGCCCCCAAAACAACACACACATTTTTTTAGCCTTGGTAAGGGCGTGGGTGTCAGTACAAGGCTGGACATGGGTTCAGGCATAGGTGTGGCCTTGGGCATGGTCATGGGAAATGATGTCATTTTCGAAGCCATGAGGCAGAGCATCAACATCCTTGAAACCATGCAGCAGAGAGGTGACATCCTTGAGACAGATAGACAGTGTCAGCTCTGAAGACAGGAGGTGGAGAGATGACGTTATCCTTAAAGTTAACAGGAAGTAGATAGACGACATCATCCTTGAAGTCAGGATTGCCGAGTGATGAGGTTATCTTTAGACGGTGGGCGGAGCGATGATGTCCTCCTTGAAGTCAGGATGCAGAGTGATGAGGTTATCTTTGAAGCGAGGCATTGGAGTGATGATGATATAATCTAAGTAAGGAGGCAGAGCGATATCATCCTTGAAACCAGGTTATGGAACAGCTCTTGGTGGAAGACCACTCAGTCAGCCTCTTGGGGGTCTCTCTTGGAGGGATCTTAGGAGCACAGGCCATGCTGTTGGTCTTTGAAGGAAGTTAGTAATCACAGGCCTTTGTATCATTGTTTGGAGGGTGCCTGGGAACACATATCAACCTTTTGATCTATGCAAGGTTTTGTAGACATGGGTGCTCAATCAGTGCTAGATTTTTGGCCTACTGTCATACAGGAGCTCAGCTCATTCTTTAGGCTCTTTAGGTTTGGGCTCTGGCAGGGTTTCAAAATGCCTGCAGGCCTGCAGACAAGGTCAAGGTAAGTATAAACAGGCCAAAGTCGGGCCATCAACAATCAAAGTTAACTGCAAGGAGGCAGAATCCCAGAACAGTCAGATGTGTAAACAGACGTGAAACACCTGTCACTGATTTGTGATGGGGTTAGGTGAAGTGTCTTAGTGGATTGATGTTGTAGTTCAAGTTCGTTATATTTGTAGGCAAAGAGACTCATGGGAAATGGAGTCCAAGCTGTGTCCAAGCCCACTTTTGAGTGGTATCCAATTCCCATCCGTCAAGTGTTGCCACCCTATCACATACGACCACCACCAACCAGGGAGGGGGCGTAAGCATGGACGTGACTCCTCCGTGAAATGCGATGCTGCCACCCACTTCTTTACGAACTGCAGCTCAGGCACATTTGGTGGTGGCCTAAGACACTCGGAAGAAAGCACTATCTGCCCCTTTTGTATGAATGAGCTCACAGATTCCCATGAATTGGCTGGTGAACGCTGTGACAGGGAGGAGTATGCCATCCCTCCGTTCCGTGAGAGCTCGGCCAGTTAGCTCCCATGAACTGGATTCTAACTTGCGATATCCTTGTCAATGCGCCACTTGGGAGCCTCAACTTGCATTGTTTATTTCATTTGAGCAGTTAAGGGTTAAGGGCCTACAGTGGTAGCTTGGTGCTATTGGGGCTTGAACCCCCGACCTTCTGATCAGTAACCCAGAGCCGTAACCACTGAGCCTCCACCGCAGGCATGATAGGTTTGCTAATGGTTACATATGGGAGATACTAAAGCAACAATGTAACATGACTTTATCATGATATATTTATATACAGGTATGTAACCTATATCGGTGTATGTATTTTTTTTTAATGGTTAAGCCCTCTGACATTTAGAAGCATTGGGGAAATTTTTATATGTTTATATTCATAGCAATATGCAGCACTGGCTGCTCATAGCTCCAGGGTCCACAGTCCTTTTTGAGTTTAGGTTACTGTGTGCATGGATTTCCTCTGGGTCATCCAAAATACATGCAAATGGATTGGCAACATTAAACTGCCCTTAGATGTGAACTAGTATGTGAAAATGTGTGTGCATGGTGCCCAGTGATGGGCCCACACCTAGTGTTAACTGAAGTGGTAACTGAAGATGAATGGATGTACAGTATATCTATAATTATCTTGGTGAAAAGATTTCAAGCAGTGATCTTGTCTTCCTTTCTATTCCTCTGTCACAGCTTATAGCAGGTTGTATTAAAATGACATCTCACTGTTTCCTTTCCTGAAACCCACTGTGCGCTGAGGCAAAATCATCAAGCAGTCAACAAGCTGCCTCAGACAGAGAAGCCCAGTGGGAGAGGATGAATGACTTAACCATGCTGCTGGAAGCATGAAAAATGGAAGCTTTGGATGGGTAAATAATGCTGCACATGCACATAGACTTGCACTTTTCGTAGGAGTAACTAAAATGAACAGGCTAAAAAATTCATGAGCTCCATCATATGTGTGTGCAGGAGAAATGATTTATTCAGCAGAAGCTGTGTATAGCTGCTGCTAAAATCCACAAGTTCACCTGCACCCAGCCATTTAATTTCACTTAAGTGAGAAAGGAGACTCTACAGTGTCTCTGACTGCAGCTCCACCTCGGTATATACTATCACATATTTATTGACATATCGTTTTAGTGATTTCGAACCTAAAGGTGTTTTCAGTGACATGCTCTTTAGCTGTCACAGTCGATTAGCCTGTATCGGACAAAAGTCTAGGACTTATTCATTGCTTTCCTAGATTCACAAATTATTAACGACACAGGGCGATGGCGTGGTACACCCTGAGCAACTTGCCAGGCTATTGGGCTAACACACATACAACTATTTACACCCACACTCACACCTAGGGGCAATTTGGAACAGCTAATTAGCCTACCATGAATGGAGTACCTCGAAGAAACTCACTTAAGCACGGGAAAAACAAATACATCAACATACAACAAGCACTCCACACAGAAACGCTCTCACGAGCCCTGGACTCGAACCCAGAACCGTGCCCCAAAGTAAACCATATAGCGCCTACAAAATGTAAGAGCTGTAAATCAATCTAATTTGCAGCTCGGTGCTAATTTGTCACCAGCTAATTGTTTTGGTCATTAGGCTAATTGGCTGTTCCAAACTGCCACTAGGTGTGAGTCTGATCGTTTGCGTGTGTTGGTGGATTGCGATGGATTGGTGAGCTATTGATGGTGTACCCCGCCGTCACCCAGAGTGAAGACAGAGCTAGAATAGGCTCCAGCCTACCTCCAACCCTAATAAAGGGAAAAGCGTAATAAACCAATTTTAAATGTTAATATCAAATGAAATAGCTTCTAAAAAAAGAAAAACTATTTAAATACACACAAACACACACGCACACACACACACACACACACACACACACACACACACACACACACATAAAAGCAATGCCATGTTTTAGTGTGTGGAGAAGAAACTGGATTGTGTCCATTTGTTGTGTTTTTCTTGGCTTTGAAATCGGACTGTTTTAGGAGCTTTAACTGAACAGAGATTTGAGAACGTGTCCTTTTAAGCACCGTTCATCTGTTCCGCCACTTTTCTAAACAGATCACCATTCTGTGTTTTCCTACCGTTCATGTATTCCAAAATATTTAACTCGTTGAGTGGCATAGCATGAATTCTATCTCTTCATCAGTCAAAAAGAACCGGTCCTGACGCAACCTGTTATGTTTATGTTCGTTACTTCTTCTGTTAGAAGCAGAACCGAGGAGAATGTGCAGCCTAGTCTGAGTCTGTTTGAAAGGTTGCATACAGTAAAATGCTTGACTATCCAGCTGCGTTAGTCCGACATTAAAAAAGTTGATTAAGAAAATTTCAGACTAATTTGCTTTTGCATGTATTTTTAGTCAGAAGAACACAATAATGTTACTTTATCTAACGTCCTGTAAACGTTCTGAGTTTGCGTTGTGAGTGTGTGTGTGTGTGTGTGTGTGTGTGTGTGTGTGTGTGTGTGTGTGTGTGTGATGGAGCTAAACTGGCATGGCAGAAGTTTATATTGCAAAATTTTAGTTTTAAATCAAAACGAACAGGTTGGTATTATTAGTACTCATCATAAAATCAGTGGTATGAAGTGGTCTTACCCTTCATATATATCACTGGATACCTTGTTCACTGGTGTGGCTGAGGGGGGAGAGCGTAAAGCTAATTTAATCCGCAATACATTGGCACGAAGCGGCACTAGTGAATAGTCGATGTGTTCATTTTGGTTGAATATGAAGGTCACCCGGTAAAACCAGCCCAGTTCACAGGCTTAGTATCTTTTATTCATCTCCTTTATATCTTGTTTTGGTTCCATGTCTGTTTACAATAAAAATAATAACACCGCAAGACCAGAGGAACGATCTAGAGTATGTGCAATAATTTGACACTTCATAGAAGGTGGAAAAGTCTGAGATCAAGTATTAAAACAGAAAAGGAGACATGATTTTAAGAAAAATATAAAAGGCTGAGATATGTACTAAAATGATGGTGCCCAGTGCAGGGGTCATTGAGACTCACGTACAGGAGTAACCAAATGGTTTCAGAAAGTCATTGTGGTCGATTCCATTCAATGTCCAAGAAATTTATGTAATATACCTGCTAAGTGAATGGGTCCCTTTAAAACTGACTACAGGCAGTCCCAGGATTTCACAACATGATTGAGAAGTAGAATTACTAGAAAAAGATTTGTTCGGACTGCTTGTTTTACCAGTTTCATGTAATGGAAGCAGTGTGCCAGTCAAACCATATGCAAAATATTACATAAGGACCTGAACACAGTGTTGTGTCGACCTCAAAAGAATGCACTTCATTGTAATCCAATTTATTTTAGCAAACAGGTCTATTTTGCAAGTGACCACACACACACACACACACACGTCTACACTCATAACATCTTCCCCAGCTGCTTCCTGAGATGATGCGTTTTTGTATTCTCTTGTTTTAATTCCAATTTGGTCATTTGACAATTTCCAAGCACTGCTTAGCGCTCTCCTATCGTATGACAGCTACCAACCCTGGCGAAGGCTCAGTTTAGTAAAGTCCGTTAATTAATTGTGTAAATGGCAGACAGTGCGAGAGACTCAGAGTTAAACAGCAGGAAGACAAAATTCAGGTTAGCACAATAACGTATGAGAAGGTGAGCTGGCTGACTAAAAGAGCTGTGATACAAAGAATGTACCGCTGGCTTTTTAATGAAACTCAAAACTAGATTTTTGGGATCTGGTTAAGTTTCACATTGCACACATAAGAATTATAAATAATGAGCTGAAGGGGCTGCATGGTGGTGCATTGGTTAGCACGTCTGCCTCACAGCACTAAGGTCCTGGGTTCGAGTCTCAGGTTCGGGTGTTTCTGTGTCGAGTTTGCATGTTCTCCCTGCACTTGCATGGGTTTCCTCTGGGTACTCTGGTTTCCTCCCACAGACATGCACAGTAGGTTAATTGACTGTCCAAAATTGCTCCTGGATGTGAGTGTGAGTGTGAATGGTTGTGTGAGTGTTGGCCATGCGATGGCCTGGCGAGCTGTCCAGGATGTCCCCCGCCCTCGGCCATAGTCGGCTGAGATAGGCGCCAGCCTCCCCGTGACCCTAATTGGGATTAAGCGGCTAAGAAAATGAATGAATGAATGAGTGAACAGATTCATGATGTGTTCTCTATCAGGTTTGTTCACAGATGTGGTGAATCCCACTGTCTTTGTAAATTGAAAGCACATGCCAGCTGCTCTAATTAGCACAGGTGAACGCTCCCTAAATCCATAAAGGACACAAGGGTGTGTGCACACACAAAAAGAAAAGGTAAAATTTAACTTCTTTTGAAGTAAAAGTACTGCTGCAGGACATCAATTTCAGATGAGAGATTATATATAGTAGCGTTAATAGTAGATATAAGGCAGCAGATCAGAGTGAAGCCTGGCATGAAGTGAACATGCAGAGAAAGCGCCAGGAGAAAAATCGCCAAACACAGGTGTGAGATGCTGGCCACTGGAGGTAGGGTGGCTTGCCCTCAGTTGTCAGAGCTGGACCAGCGCATCTCGGGTGTGCCACTGGCGGAGAACGTGGATACTGACTTCTGTCCTGACAGAGAATCAGAAGGTGTTTCTAGTTTGATGGGATTTTACTCTCGCTTTTATGTGGAAGCAGTACCTATAAAACAGTGGCTCTTCTGCAGTTGTAATGATCTGCTATAAAATGCTTAGCTTGTATCTTTAGATATACTGTCTCAATTGACTCTAGGTGAAGGAGGAGTACACCCTGAACAGATTGCCAATCCATCACAGCGCCAACACACACACAACCATTCACACTCATTCTCACTCCTATGGGCAATTTGGAACAGCCAATTAGCCTGATTTTGCATGTCTTTGGACTGTGGGAGAAAACCAGAGTACCCAGAGGAAACCCATGCAAGCACAGGGAGAACAGGCAAACACCTTTTTAGCTGTAATCCCCACAACTTTTTTGGAATCAGTCGGACTTAAGTTGACCATATGGAATATGAAATATTCTGTGTTCATTCTGTCTAGAATTAAATAATCCATAGATTTAGGCACTGCCCAAAAGTGGAGCTCCTGATGGATATCTCAAGTTTCAAGATACAGTTTCAAGTTTTATTGTCATATACAGGTAACCATGAAACATCATTCCCGGCAATGAAATTTCTGGACTCAGAGCCCCCTCAATATTGCATGAAACAAATGATGGACTCTCTCGTCAATTACGGCAGATGAGAGCTTGGCAGTAATAAAGTCTAATTCTGTTGAGGGTTTCTCCGTTGATGATTCTAAAGATGAGACAGCAATCCAATCTGGAAACCGCATACTCGCTGAAAAATGCGAGACATGGCCACTGTTAGGGGGAACTTGTAGCTCTCTTAGCATGGGCCATTTTAACTCTGTTGTCCCCAAACAAAGACACAGCTTTATGGCAAGTTCCTCTCCATGAAGTTCTGTTGGCTACTTGTTGTTCCAAGGTGTTGTGATTGATATTACATGTTTTGAGATTGGCTTTCAAGACATCCTTGTACCTTGGGAGTGGTCTACCAGTGGGCTGAGAGCCAGAACATTGTTGGATGCATAGGATGGTCTTGGGGACAAATATTGAAAAAATAACAAATATTGCACATGTGGATAAAATATAAAGTAAAAAAAAATTAAATCTGCTGGTGTGGGTCTGGATGCACCTGTACCCAACAGCAGGAGCGTGAAGAGTTTGTGGTTGGGGTGGCTGGGATCAGAGAGGATCCGCTGGGCCTTCCTCCTACAGCGCTGTCTGTAGAGGTCCTGGATGGCTGGCAGTTCAGTCCTGGTGATTGTGATTGTGCTGATCTGACCACCCTCTGTAGAGCTTTGCGGTCAAGAGCATTACAGCTGCCGTACCAGGTCGTGATGCAGTCAGACAGAATACTCTCGATGATTCATCGGTAGAAGTTGGTGAGTATTCTGTAGTCCATGTAAAACCTCCTCAACCACAGAAGAAAGAAAAGCTGCTGTCTCGCTGCTTTCGTGATCACACTCACGTGATGTGACCAGCTCAGATTCTCACTGATGTTGATCCCCAAAGCAACTGCCTCTCTCCGCCTCTGTCCCCTCGATGTGTATTTGGGTGTGCCCTCCACACTGCAGTCTACTGGCGTCCACGATGAGCTCCTTAGTCTTGCTGAATGCATGGTAGAGAGCACCCTTGTTAGGTTGTGCTATCTCTCTTGATAGGTGTACAGGTCTCGGTTTGCTTTTCACTTCCTTTCTTTTTAGTAGCTGATTTCCAATTTCATTTGTATCACCTGTCTTGTTGGTATGAATATCCGTCTAATGAGTTCATGTTCTGTCAAGCTTGGCCTTTCCGTGTTTGCTCTACGAACATTTACTTATCTGCAAGTTTGTCTGCCTAACTGTGACAGATTGCAATTTTTTTAATCAGTGCAAGTCTGAACGGTGGTGAATGAGCCTCTGTTTTTGGGGTTTCAATTTAGTTAATAATATTCAATCAGGGTGGCACTGTGGCGCAGTGGTTAGCACGTCCAAGCAAGAAGAAGAAGGCTTGGGTTCGATTCCCCGGCTCAGGGTGTTTCTGTGTGGAGTATGCATGTTATCCAGGTACTCTGGTTTCCTCCCACAGTCAACAACCATGCATATTAGGCTAACTGGCTGCTCCAAATCACCCCTAGGTGTGAATGTGATGGTTAGCTCTGTGTGTGTGTTGGCCCTTCGATGGCCTGGCGAGCTGTCCAGGGTGCACCATACCCTCGCCCAAAGTCGGCTGAGATGGGCACCAGCTCCCCTGCGACCATAATTACAATGAAGCAACTTAAACCCTTTCTCAAAGACACACAACTTCCACGCGGATACCGGTGGTACCTCGAGGAGGAACACCTCGTGGTGTAGATGCGGAAACCAGTTTTTTTCCTCATCCTCACCCTCTTCCCTTTGGAGGCATGATTCTGCAACAATACCTGAGGTGAAGATTCACAACCGTTTATATCGGGGAAAAAACGTATGATCACCCTGAGCATTGTATGGTAAAACCGGTGTTTGTTGATGTTGACACGTTGTTCACGGTGGTCATACGATGCTCGTATGCTTTTCATTTCTGCAGAAATGTGGCGGAATAATCAAACATGACAGGTAGCTGCAGAAGGCTGCGATACTGACGGTTCTCTGTGGCAACTTGCGATAACAAATCGGCGGTCACATGTTGTTCTGTGGTATTCTGCGGAAGCATTTTCGTGAACTTCCCAGGGTTAAGCTGCATCTGTGAGAAAGGGGAATTTAGAAATGAATGAATGATATTTACCTTATTGGGTTTCCTGTGGTGGGCATGTGCGGACACCAGACAGGACAATGAACAACCCTGCAAGCCATATCCCATGACTTTGGTACTTCTGAGCCCTGCTAAAACTCCAAAATCTCTGCTTCCCAAGTTTTTTAACAATTTTTTTCCACCCTTTTCATTCATTTTTGACATTGTGGTCTCAAGAGCATAAGCAAGATATATGTAAAGCTCTGCACTGCTAAAAAAAACCCCACAACCTATGGCTTTGTGGTTATGCCACACAGATGACCTCTTAAATTAGTTCCTTTCTGTAGGATTAAAAGACTGAGCCCCACATATGGTTAAGGGACCGCCCTTTAATCACCACTCAGGGACTATTGCAGATGAATTAGCGGAACCTTGAAAGAAGGAAAAAGAAAATGGTAATAAGCGTGCAATTAGCTGTGCAGTAAATGTAATAACATATAATAACATTGTAACTCACGATAAGTTCCAGGTGCGAACTACACTGGCTACTGGTTAAACTGGTGGATTGTTAGGAGGAAAGCATTGTTTTCCCACAAGCACATGAGAAGCAGGCTAGAAGGGAGGATCTCTCTATCTCTCTATCTGTCTGACTGTCTGTATTCCTTGAAAGCTGTAGGTTTGGGTGAAGATGAGCGTGAATGGCGATTAGAAAACAAGTGTCGGGTGATGACGAGACCACCGGAGTGGGCTTTTTCTCTCTTGTTTTCATGAGACAAAGACAGAGAGGCCTCGGTTTTCGTCTCCAGTCACAGTGTCTCCCTCTCTTCGGGGTCATCTAGACACCCCCTTATGTATGTATGTATTTATTTATTTATTTAGGACACCGCCTCTATTGTCGCGCGCGCTCACCCTTTATTCTATCTCCTATAATTAAGAAAGAAGGCTTTAGATGCGCTTTACAAGGGACAACCGACGGCTATTTTTGAATCTACACGTTAGATGAAAAGATTCACGACTCGTCAAACGTTGCTGTTAAGACGGTCGAGTTTATTAAACAAAACAAAAGCTCCTGTTCCACGGTGCGGCTCCAGGCAGCAGCTTAGCGCCTCCCTGTGTGTGGAGCGAGTGACAGCTGCGTGTGCGTGCGTGCGTGTGTGTGTGTGTGTGAGAGAGAGAGAGAGAGAGAGAGAGAGAGAGAGAGAGAGTGTGTGTGTGTGTGTGTGTGTG
>JAOUQZ010000030.1:2187293-2200109 GCA_028564935.1 Neosilurus hyrtlii
GAGAGAGAGAGAGAGAGAGAGAGAGAGTGTGTGTGTGTGAGAGAGAGAGAGAGAGAGTGTGTGTGTGTGTGTGTGTGTGTGTGTGTGTGTGTGTGAGGGGGGGGGTGCGCGCGCGCGCGTGTGTGTGTGTGTGTGCATGCGCGCGCGTGTGTGCGTGCGTGTGTGAGTAAAGGAGGCTTCATCTCCCAAATAGGATGAGCAGCCGATTTGCTGGTGGCACCGCGGATGGTCCGGACCGACTCGTTGTTAGTTGTGCGGATCTTTTCTTTGTTCTGTTTCAGTTGGTTTCCGCACGAGCCGGATTCCCTTCCAATGGATTTTCCCGTGTGAAGAAGGAGCGCGCGCTTACACGGTACGGAACCCTCCGGTTATTCTAAAGCAGCGCACACTATCCGTTCATAAACGAGCTTTAACGGAACCGGATCGGAACCGGGTCCTGTTAGCTCAGCAGCTGAGCGGATGAGAACTTGGCTTTGTGTGGAGCAGATTAGATACAAGTGCGCTTCTCCTGCGACCTCGCACCTCAGTGACGTCACTCCGGGAAAACTTCTCGGCTTATTGTTTTTAATGATAATATTATAATAATAATCATAATGTGGTGCGGTTGGTTCTGATTAGTGTGATTGTTCTCTTTTAACACCTCGAGTGAGTATGTACAGTGTGTGTGTGTGTGTCGGATGTCAGTAGTTCCAGCCCAGATCTCAGACACTGAACCGAGACAGATCCGAACCCTGTGCCCTGATAAACCTGCAGCCAGATGAAAGATTCTTTACTCCTAATCCAAATAACTGCTGTGATGCTGATGATCGGGTGTGTGAGTTGTTATTAGAATGCCATGGCGTGTTTTTGTTTTGTCGAATGAATGGCACTTGTTCCGCCAGAGGGTACGAGTTTTATTTATCAGTTTGAGGAATGAGCAGTGATGCACTGAGAGGATGAAGCAGGGCTGTAATCTCTTTAGTGTTTTTACATCCCTTAATCAGTGTTCATTATCACAGTCGGGGAAAATGCTCTTTATTCTATACGAGTAGGTTATATATAGCTACACACACACACACACACACACACACACATACTACATATGTATCTATCACACACATGTATAAAATGCTCTTAGTGAGTGAAATGTGTATATATATATATCTATCTTTTTATTCTATATAAGCAAGCTTCAGCCAATCAACATAAATCTATATCTATCTATCTATCTATCTATCTATCTATCTATCTATCTATCTATCTATCTACATATATATATATATATATATTGATATATATGGCTGAACCCTGCTCATATAGAATAATAATAATAATAACAATAATAATAACAATAATAGTAATGATATATGTACACACATGATATATATATATATATATTTATATATAGACAGTACAGTAATGAGGCTCTGTTATATCAGTAATGAATGGTGACAGCATTGTGGAGATGAGTGTTGCTTGCTAATTTCAGTACTCTTGCTCAGAAAAAAGACAATACAAAAGGTTTGGACACGAAACACAAAGTGCTGAATTAAATGTACAGCAGGCATATAAGCCGACTGGAACACGAATGAATGCTCGGAGTGGATTAAGTGTTAATTGTGCATTGTTGAATCGGATGTACACACTGCTCTCCTGAGGTATCGGTATGAAGCTGAGCGAATGAAGGCGATGTGGTTGGATTTTGTACAAGTGGAAAGTAAATGCTATGACCGCTTATGCTGCCTTTTACCTCAACCCTTTATATTGTCCCATGCGACTTGATAGTGACCAGTTTTTGAGAGTGAGACCACTTTGGTTTCATCCATGTGTACGAGATTTGTGCTAAAAATGATGGAAGAATGCAGATAGGTGCCTTGGAAGAAATCTGGAAACCCCGTCACTTTAAACCCCTCACTCTTGACCCCTAGGGTCAAGTAGGGTGTGACAGTGTCAGCTCTGTCTCTACACGCTTTTCTCAGCACACAACAATACAAAGCATCTGTTTCTAGACAAGTGAACAGAATGACAACGCTGATTCGAACCGTTCAATTTCCCATGATTCTCCAAGTCTCTGTGCTGTCTTATGATAATAATGGAACTTGTTGAGACCACTGTCTCTGTTCCTTTAATGAAAAACTGTCTGTAAAATACCCATATTCTTAGACTACTTTATATTTATATGACTTTAGGGCACCTCCATTGTTTCTGTGGTTGGTTCTAATTTCACACCGATTTGCTTTTTTTCCGAGGTCAGTTGCACATATTTAATAATTTCTGTGCTGTCTGTTGTCGATAAGACTCCTGGGTTTATTTAATCTTAAATAAGAGGAGCTCAAAATGAAGCTAGCGTATATGCACAGATAATCAGTACTGATGGGGCAGTTTTTTATGATACAGGTTTTTTAACCATTGATAAAAGTATAGTCGAATGCTTTATTTAAAAAATAAATACGTCACAAGGTCTGCACTGAGAGTCTTTAATAGCAGATATTAGATGAAATGGTTTAGGTTTCATGCCTGCGATCATGATTGCTGCTGGGTGCGTCTTGCATTTCACCATAGAACTGCACAACCTGTGATATTGATTTGTTTGGCAGCCTGGAATAAATTTTTTTTATTATTATTTTTTTTTGGTGGGAAAAAATGGGTTCTTGGTCATGACCTGCAGTGATCATGCATCCCACCTATCAGGTTACCAGATGGCTTTCAGCATCGCCACCTACCAACATGGTTATACTGCAGATATGAAAAGGGCGTACTGTGTGAGCTCAGAATCTTATGACGCTCTGCGATCATGCAATACATGTGACCAGGCAGTGTGTTTCAACTAATATGAAAAAAGAGATTGGGGTGTGGGGTGGAGGGAGGGAGGGGTGTGTGTGTGTGTGAGTGTGTGAGCAATGATACTCTGCAATTTACCTCCGAAATGATTTCTTGTATTGTATCTTAAAAAGATTGAAATAGACAGTTTTATTCCATTCTATCCGAAAACACCACTCTTATTCACGTGTTAGCCGTTTCTAATGTATGGCAGCATTGTTTATCTGCTTCGAAATTTCAGCAATTGATCCAACACCCCACTGAATCTCACTGGGGCTGAAAAAAAAATCTTTTTACAAGCCACAGCTCACTGGGAGGCATTTGGTCCTCACAACCCAACAATGGCAGTAAAAGCTACATTGTGTGTGACGGATGTGGATTTGTCACACCGGTGGGCTTGAATCGCTCGCGGTGTGGTGTGTTTAGATTTTCATTGTCAAGAACAGGTAGATTTGCTCAGCTTGAATAATTGATGTAGGTTTATGATTTCTGTTCAGTCACTACGGACGTGTCGCATGGATGGTGGACTTCATGGGATTTCGATGATCATGTTTTATTAATGAACACACATACTGTAGGGGTGATAGTAGGGCTTAGCTGCCTTATAATTGGGGCAGTTCCAGATAATATCATACTGCCTGAGAAAGGTTATTGCCACATTTGAATACAAAATTTCTAGTCAAATATTAATACTCGGGTGGTTTTAGATTATGAAAGTATATTTAAAATGAATAGAATGCTTTTAGTGGTGCTTTTTCATAGCTGTATGAAAGACTCTGTGCACCCACACTGGTAATAATAATATCGTTAAAAATATTTGTCTCTATACAAACTCCTTTGCTTCCTCCTTAGCACAGTTATTCATTCATTGTTTCATTTGGGGCGGCATGGTGGAGTTATGCTTAGTACGTCCACCTCACAGCAAGAGGGTCCCGGGCTCGAGCGTTTCTGTATGGAGTTTGCATGTTCTCCCTGTGCATGCGTGGGTTTTCTCAGGGTACTCTGGTTTCCTCCCACAGTCCACAAACATGCACTTTAGGCTAACTGACTGTTCCAAAATCACCCCTAGGTGTAAGTGTGAGTGTGAGTGGTTGTATGTGTGTTGCTCTGCATCGGTCCGGCGAGCTGTTCAGGGTGCACCTCGCCTCTCCGTGACCCTAATAGGATTAAGCATTTCAGCAAATGAGATGAGATTTATTGACTTGCCGAACCACTTAAACCTACAGGGAGGCTGAAGCCCATCTCAGCTGACTCTGGGCGAAGGTGGAGCACACCTTGAACAGCTTGCCAGTCCGTTCAATTATTCACACTCAAACCTAAGGGCAATTTGGAACAGCCAGTTAGTCTAATATGCATGGTAAAGGACTGTGGGAGGAAACTGGAGTGCCTGGAGGAAACCCACACAGGAACAGGGAGAGCATGCTAACTCTACACAGAAACATCCAAGCCTGAGACTCGAACCCTGAACCTTCTTGCTATGAGGCGGACCTGCTAACCACTACACCACCATGCACCTGTTATTATGATTTCAGCATGATTAAATAATCAACATACTCACTGTAGTTCTGCTCTATCTGGCTCAATAATATTAATTATAAATACGAATATTGCTTTCTATTTATTTATTTTTTTTAAATAAGCTGCACCAAATAAGGAAGGCAAAGACTTTTCCAAAATTGAGACACGTTCTTGATCCACAATATCCCAGAGGTCCTTGTCCTTGGTGTTTTATTCATTCCTAATGTATATTTTAATCCATGTTTATTATGCCACCGGTTCCGTAGTGGCCTCACACGGATATCTGATATTTATTTATGATTATTTTGCGTACCTCTGAACAATTGCTCAATCTAAAAACGTAAAAGTGTCTTTACCGCCTTGAAAACCTGCATGTATCCCATTATATATAGTACGTAAACATCATTTCAAAGGTAAGGACTGCTTTATCATTACTCAGCTTGCTGTCTCAGATCTTACTGTGCAAATATTGAGGTGACATACAGGATCACTAATAGCATCAGACTCTGCTTTTGATTCTCTTGTTTGTACAGGATGCTTTGCCAGGATTGATTAGATGCCGTTTGCCCACTCAAGACTGTGTGGCATTTTCCGAGCCTGTCAATGGCGAAGCGTTGTTGCGGGTTCCAGCAGTTTTTTTTTTTTTTGCATGCTGTGGTGGTGTGTGACGCTCAGGACAGCGTGTACATCTGTCCTGTCCCTAGACCCAGCGTGACTGGCACAGCTTTGCTCATCTATTAATCATGGAGAGCGCCTTCTTATTCCGTTGCCATAGTTTCAGGGCCTGAGACGGCGCCGGGGCTGGAGGGGAGATGGCAGGGGCCAACAATTCCAAACAGCCTCTCAAGGAGAGAGTATGCTTAAAGGGGCCACTGTGGCCTGTGCTGGCACTGAGCAGGGACTTATTGTGTATGCATGCCACAGATGGGCCTAGTGAAATATTGGGGATGTGACAGTGAAGACACAGAGAGGGTGCTCATTTTTCTAATCACACTTAGGAGCTTCGGATGGTAGACGGCCCATCCAAAGTGATGATTGGTACAAATGTACCTGCTCTCAAGAAACAAGATAGGAGACTTATGATAGCGTAGGTTGAGATAATAGTTGTATATTGAGAAGAATCTGACATGAACACTCTGCACTCAGTGGGAAGATTGGTGCATTGTTAGGGATTTTTTAGTTAGGTAGTTCATTCTGGGGTGGAGAGAGAATTAAAATACTCCAATAGAGTTGATAGCCCCCCCCCTAATCTTATTAACGGGGTAACGAGGCTCATATTGGCTTTTCTGTATACACAGCGTGCATGTGCTGATTAGACATAAGAGCCTGAAGTGTAAATAGTAAATAATTAAAGCTATACAGTGAAACATCTGGATCTGTATATGCACTGTTCTTTTTTTTTGTCATTAAGAGTTACAGTCACTGTTTATACAGCATGATGAACTCTTTTTAGCCAAATGCCTGTTCTATGTTTTGTAAGTTTATGATTTTCCAGTTGAGAAGCAAATTGAATTGCTAATTATGGCATAAAGGCACAGGTGGAAACCTTGGGGTGTTCTTGCCTTGTTTTAATGGTCATGCCATCACTGTAGCTCCTCATCATGTTGCTTTTGTAGCGAGTATTTTAGGACACCGAACAAGCAGAGACAGAAACACTGTAATCACGAGTCTTTCTCCTGTACCTTTCATGTGGCTTCAGTTCGGAATAAAGAACCTTGTCATTGTCAGGACCGTTGGGCTGCAGTCCAAACCAGCATGATTTCCACTCTGCTTCTCATATCTATGACCTTTCTTGGATGGGCCACCCCTAGCATTTACAAAATAAGGGCTGTGGTGTTTCTTTTTTCTTTTTTTTTCCTGGGCTGTTGGAGATTTCCTGGTGGTTTTGAAGTTCTACAGTTGTATTACATCACCCTGTGCCTTCAGCAGGTGGTGTTGGAAAGAACAATGTGGCTCTTGGAGGACTGTCAGGATTTTTTAAGGCATTGCATCATTTTAAAGGGCATCTGCTGTAACTGTTCATGCAGGTCACCAGATTTAATATCTATCTTTGCATATCACTGTCAGCCAACTTTCATTAGTTACCATTAAGAAGCTTATCTCAAATAAATTGCACTCAGAATTGTTCTGGGTGTCTGCTTTAAAGTTTTACTCTTAAAGGGACCCATTCACTTCTTGGGTATATTAAATAAGCATAAAATACAGCGGTATCTCTGGGGAATAAAATGAAAATCGACCAAAATATCTTTCATAAACCATTTAGTTACTCCTGTATGTGAGTGTCAACAACCCCTTCACCTTGCACCATAATATTAGTAAACATCACACTCTTTTTTATTTCTCTTGAAATCATATCCCATCTTCTGTCTCTTAAAATGAAATGAAGCCCAAACTTAATAAAAGCTTGCATTAATAGTTTGTCTGTTTCTATTAAAATGAGCTTTTTCTTTAAAACCGTTTTTGTTTCTTGTAGAAAATAAAAACGAGCAATAAATCCGCGTTCAGGGGGCCAACACTGTAATGTGAAAAGTCACACGATCTTCCTGTATTTTCATTAGCAATATGGAACTAATTTGCATTTGAATACATTGGGTGTCATAATTTTCTTTGATATGTACGATCAGACACTTGTGTGATGTATATGAATGGAATCACGTATGATTATATTTGTGCCTTTATTTTATTCAACAAATCAGATCACTGATTTGTTAGTTTTATATCAATATACAGTTATTATTGCCATCAACCTGCCATATATGAACTGAAGGATTCATGTCCTAAACCTGCACTCTCGCACACTCGCGAGAGTGAAACAGTGGCCTTTTCAAACAGGCTAATGCAAACTATCTGTACAACTGTACATAAAAACCACCTGATAATGAAAATACACATATGTTCATGCGTAACATGAGAGTTTGGAAAGCTTTCATTTCATTTCACTCTAACACTCAAACCTTTCCACTTTCTACAAATCGGTGTTACACTGCCATATTACCACACATGCGGAAGATCGTTCTTCCGGTCACGCACTCTTGTTAATTTTTTTGTTATTGTAAACAGACAGAACCAAAACAGGTGAATAAGAGATACTAAGCTCCTGAGCTGGGGTGGTTTTATCAGGAAACCTTTGTACTCAGACGAAATGAACTGATAGTGGAATATAAAACACATGTGAATGAGCACCTTTAAGGTATTCCAGATTGTCACGGTGCTGACTAAGTGAACGCACGCTAAAATCAGCCCTGGGGAGATTTTAACTTTCTGAGCCTTGTCAGAGAACGTTTAAAAATAAAGGTCCTTTGTGTACATTTTTTACATATCTAATGAACAAATTGCAGCCATGTGGCGTCGTGTGCCTGGTAACATAAGCGCAACCACAAGGCCTCCAGTGTTCAGCCCAGGCACGTCCGTCAGCCCGGTGTTGAGAAACGAGACAGGCACACTTATCATCACTCTCGGAGGACCTGCTCAACAACCCTGACATTGTTTCCTTCCTTTGCAGCAACAGGAATCACACATAGAATAGATTTAAAACAAGCAGAGCTTTGTTGAACATTTTCATGTATATTTTGCTTTAATTTAATAATCTTGGGGGTCTGTCTTACATATAGACATCATTGTATAAACAGTATTTATGATGAATGACAGCCAGAGCAAATATACAAAGTTTTTCTTTCAAACGTACCAAAGGGAAAGATATTTGAGGTGTAATTGGATTTGCTGGGCACCCTGTATGGAAATAATTTGTCACCACTACTAAATTAAACATCGAGCCGTGTTATTTGAATAGCTGGTGCCTTGTTTGTTTTGTGTAAATGAATATGTTATTTGTCGAATTCTGCTTACTCGGTACCGTTCTAACACTCAAACTGTTTGGCCAAGACGGCAATTCAGACCACTCGTGATCGAAAAAACAAGAACCAACCCCTTCGTCTTCAATTTCTGTAAGCTAGTTTTAACTACAGGTTAGCAAATATCAGCTAGTGCAAGGTATGCAAGGTAACTGGATAGGGAGGAATGAAATTCTATCCAGATGCACCGCTCCTGTGTAACAACTGACCTATATAAGAGAGCGTGAGAGATCCAGGTGTATTATTGCCTGAGTATTTCCTCCTCATCTCACTTTCATCTTTATCCCTTAGGAGCAAATAGATTTTTTTAGCCTCCCCCATGTGGAGGTGCACTTGTCCAGGACTTGTTTCATGTTCAAGTGACCAAGAGTGGCCCTGTATACCAGCCAGTAAAAAAAAAGGCTCATTTCGGTTGAAAGCTGGCACCAAGCTGCGACCTTGTCTCCTTGACGTCACCTACAATCTTTGCCAAGTTAGCTGCAAATTATGAAAGGAAAGTTCTTTAGTGTGGCAGCAGCCAGTTTTTGGTATGTAGCATCAGTATCAAAGAAGGTTTAACAGTGTTTCTGTATTAGAAGAAACTTCTCAGATTGGCACAACAGCTAATTTACCTTGTCAGCTTGCCACATGCCAGAGTTTCAGTACAATGCTTGTTTTGACCATCAAACATTTGGCAAAAACACAGGCATAAATACAAGGACTATTATGTGCTGTAATTTAAATCTGGAAGAAGACGCACAGCGCCCCATTACAGTGAATTGATGTCACACCAGGAGAGGTTTTATTGCTAGTTTGACAGTGCAGTGTAAGTGAAATTAGGCATGAAGTGCCACTACTTTATTACTCATGTCTGATCCGTTAGGCTTCACTGACGCTCGTAGCCACGTCTTTACCTACATAACGGCCGTAACTATTTATTAAAGGGTTGTATTTTCTCTACAGTTTGTAATACACCAACCTATTAGTAGACTGCTACCTTTATACTTCTCTATCCTCAATCGTTCTGGCTGCATGGGCTTAAGCTGAAGGAGACTGTGGTTTAGCAGTATCGATCTTCTGCAGCTGACTATGAAGGGTATTTTTTTTATAGCTATTGGTGATGGTTATTTATTCACACAGATGCATTGTGTTACATTTTGGAGGTTATTGAGTGTGAACTGATTTAAATCAATAAAAGCATAAATACTTTGTTTGTCCTGTCTATATTTCCACTTTAGGGCTCACTTCTCACTGAAATGACGAGAAAGGTTACTTTGGAAAACTGCCACCATAAATAAACAGAGTGCATTATTCTGATACTGTATTCTGGCCACGGTAAAGATACTATCCCAGAAAAGTATTTCGCCAGACAGAACGGAAGAAATACTGGATCTGAATTAAAGGAAAGAGCTTTTTAGGTTTCAGTCCATGAACTGCAGTGGCTTTTGGTAACAGATCCTGTGTTGCTGCAAATCACCTGCATTTTCATGTAAATTATTTCATAGAAAATACATCAGACTTGCTATAAACTCAGGAAGGAGAGATTTTTTAACGACTTTTAAAGAATTTTTTATTTTGGTGACCTGCTTAGTTAGCTCATTATATGGCTTGTTTGCTTACTCACTCATTTGCTCACACCGCTTAATCCTACTTCTAGGGTCACGGCGAGGATGGAGCCTATCTCAGGGTGAAGGTGAGGTTACACCTTGAACATCTCGACAGACTGTTGCAGGACAACAAACACAAACAACCATTTACACTCACACCTAGGGGCAATTTGGAAAAGCCAGTTATCTTAATAATATCTTTAGCCTTTGGGAGGAAACCAGAGTACCCAGAGAAAACCCACACAAGCACTGTGAAAACACACAAACTCCACACAGAAACGCCCTGGCCGAGCTCGGGACTCAAACCTTGCACCTACTTACTACACCACCGCGCCCCCCTGGTCTTGTTTAAAGGGGAGATGTGATGCTATTTCTACCTGTTTGACCTATAAATGTTACAGTGTTGAATATCTGGGTTAGACGATGCCAGAGATTTAAACGACAAGGTTAGCGCATGTTTAATTTCTCCCTTAGGGCTGTTTGAGCTGGCTGTAAACAGACTGATACATCATGGTGTGCTGGACCTTCTAATTAACCAGACTCCCCTCACTGCCGCCCCATGTATAACCGTATCTCCGTGAATATTTCATGCAACCAATCAGAGCAGAGCAGACACACAGAGCAGAAAGACCATAAATAGGAGGAGGAAGCCAAACCGCCAGTTCCACACTTGCACTCACTGTCAGCGGAGGGAGGTGGGGAAGGACTGTGGAGGTTTTTGGATTAGGAATCGTTCTTTGGTGCTCCAAGGGTGTTGGAAATGAAAAATAAAGATCTGAAAATGGGTAAAAACAGACTTTACAGACACTGTCACTTTTTGCACAGAGGCACTTTATAGACTTTTACCAGAAAAATCGCCACTGCAATAAATTAAATTTCATTATATTGCCTGTATATTTGCATTTTTATATATGTATATATATATATATATATATAAATATTGTATCCTATATTTTATCTCGTATGTATATTTTATTTCATATATTTTCCTATTTCTATCCTTTTGCATTTTATATTTATCTGACCTTTGTTCTTTTCCTCTTGTTGCTTTATTCTTTACATTTTGTTCGTACTAAGCATTTCACTACATATTGTACTGTGTATAATTTGTATGTGACAAATAAAATTTGAATTTGAAATTTAAAATATCTGAAATATCTGAAATTTCCTTTAAAGTAGAAGATAAACAAGACGTGTAGCCAGTCTGTGCTGCTAGTCGAAAGTGGTAATGTGTAGCTTTATTACAAACTAAAACATAACCACTATGGATTGTTTTACTAGATATAAGTTAATCACGAATGGTTAAGTAACTGTTGGTACCAGTTAGCATTCAGTCATATTAATAATTTCAAAAAGGAATTTTACCTAAAATTTACCTTTAATTTTTTTGTTATTGCTGTTGAATTCCTCTGATTTAGAGCATTGAAATTTTCTTTACATAGCAATGAGCCATTGCATCAGAGATGTCTGGATAGTAGAAACTTAAGGCTCGCACAAAAACTGGACAGCTGCTTGACTTTACTTGAAAGTCCTGCTGGAATGGATGTGGCATCAGTTGCACGTCTGGCATCTTAATGCTGCTTTAACAGATCGTATGACGCTTGAGCATGTGTGAAAGCTCCAGTGTCCCCTTGGACCAGTGGGTGTCTGATTCAGGGACCTTGGGCTGATCAGATTTCTTGGGTTTTTCTAGTCAGGTGTTGTGGAAGGGACCTAATGAGCACCTTTGGACATTTCGCTGCATGCTGGATGTCTGAAATACCAAAGGCTGTGAGCATTAACAAAACACACACACGTTATCTAATAGGTATATAGAACTGGTTGTACGGTGGTATATTGGTCATCCCCTCTGCCTCACAGCAGAAAGGTCCTGGGTTCGAGTCCTTAGGGTGTAACCCGCCTTCACCACGTGCCGGCTGAGATAGGCTCCAGGCTCCCCTCAACCCTTTCAGGAGTAGGTGGTTTGATAAATGAGTGAGTGAGTGAGTGAGTGAGTGAGTGGAGGACTGACGTTAAATTATACTTTGTGTTCTTCATACTGATTCATTTGTATGTGCTTTCCAACTGTCACACTGAGCTGTAATCATTATTCAGTTTATTCAGGAGTTTTTGATTTTAGATGAGCTACTGTGAATAACATGAGCAAGATGAGTCAGAGGAAACAGCTCCAAACCCTTTTTACTTCTGAGTACGACGGACTTTCAATAGAGTCGCCTGAAAAGAACAAACTACTGAAAGCAGTAACTCACGAGAGCAGCCATGAAGTAGCCTGTATCTGCGCAATAGAGATGGCAGTGCCGTATTTTTTTTCTCTGTACGGATTTTTAAAGGAATAAGATCCATCACACTATCCCAAATCCCCATATTAATAAACGGAGAAGGAAGCAGCACTTAAAAGATTCAGGAGAAAAGGATTTTCGCTCTGCCAGTGGGAAGAAGCCACAGTTGCCTTGGCTAAATAGACTGATGGTTCTCTGACACTGTGATACTGAGGCCCTTTGCTCTGTTCTCTGGCTATGAGCAAAGGGTTTACTGTACTTTTCAGACTAATGCGTGCTGAATGAAGGCCGCCGGGGGACCAGGGGAAGCCTGTCGAGTTTGTAAAACATTCAGTGGTTTTCATATGGTAATTATTCCTGAACTGCATTTCTTCTAGTTGCTTTAATGAAGGTAGTCATTCAATGCGTGGTCCCCCCGCTTCATATGGAATGTGACAGGGTGTAGTATTTAGGTGGCTTAATTGACCCTGCAAAGAAAGGGTAAAGAAGAGAGAAAGACCAGCGAGGAGGGCTTTTTATAGTGAGAGACTGTCTGCTTTGCTGCCATTTCTAGTTCATGTAAAAGCCATTGTCTAATCGTTAGGCAGATAACAAGACGTAGATTCGTTTTGAGCTGCTCTTTCGCTATTAATGGACGACATGTCAAGAACAATTATAACTTTGCAATGAAATATTGTCAACAAGAAAAAAAGGAAAGTGGACACAATGGAAAATAGGGAAATGTGCCAGTGACATGCAGCTCTTTATGGATTTTCATTGCTATGTGTAGATTTTGGGCGGCAC
>JAOUQZ010000030.1:2222164-2235933 GCA_028564935.1 Neosilurus hyrtlii
CTCTCTCTCTCTCTCTCTCTCTCTCTCTCTCTCTCTCTCTCTCTCTCTCTCTCTCTCTCTTTCTCTCTCTCTGTCTCCCTGTTTGAAACATGATTCAGTGCTGAATGAAGCAGACATGAAAATGTGAACTTTAAATGCTATTTGAAATGCAGTCTTTTTAACATCAAAGGATAATCCCTTTTTTTTTTTTTACCGCCGTCAAAGCTTAAAGCCTTATGTCGTGCTCTATCTGCTATGTGGGGCAGAGAAATTTAGTGTGAAGTTTATTTCTTATTTTTTTATTCCACTCTCTCAGTGAAACCCACTAGCCTATGATATTATTTGGTTATATGTTTGGAATTATGTGGCCTGTATTTACTTTCCACCTCCTTGCAGATACTAAACATTACCCAGTGTTTGTTGGACACAAACCAGGAAGAAACAACACACAACGGCACAAATTGGATCTTCAGCTGATCGTTATAACGAACCGGACCCTTTATATAGCAGCAAGGTCAGTTTGCTTACTGTCTACATGCTTTGGGCGAAGGATTTTTGTGTTAGAATTCAAACCACGGGACTTTAAGAGCGCCTCATTCTCGTGTAACCATAGCAGCTTCTGCCATTGACTCAAACACATCATTTTGAGGGAGTCGCTTTTCCATAAAAGTGGTATACACGACACAGCGTAACCATAATGACTCAAGCAGACTAGCACTATTCATATAGTCTGTAGTCGAATTATTCTTAAGAATAAACATTTCTTATAAAAATAAAGATGATTTTAAAATGTAGATTTTTGTGCCTGTGTAAACTACAGAAACTGCAAGAAGGTTCTGGGTTCAAGGCCCGGGCTTGGCGAGGGGCGTTTCTGGGTGAAGTTTGCATGTTCTCTTTGCGCTTCTTCAGGGTACTCCGGTTTCCTCCGACAGTCTTAAGACATGCACATGAGGCTAATTGCACCTAGTTTTAAGTGTGAATGGTTGTATGCTTGTTTTGGACCTGTGATGGACTGGCCAGCTGGCTGGTGTTTGTAGCCAGCCAGTGTCGGCTGAGATAGGCTCCAGCCTTCCCGCAACGCTAGTAGCAATCTGGCAAATGAATGAATGAATGAATGCATCACATATATGGAAAAACAATCAATACAATTATAAAATAAATATGAAAGAACAGATTAAAATAAAAAATTACATTCAAATGGAATGGAACTATTGGCAGCTGTGAGAGTGCATAACACCGGGGTCTGGTTGATATCTGGGGTGCACAAAATTGGAAATAAATCATATTTTCTCACTTTCTTTTGTGCTTCATGGAGCTTTTGCAAATTAAACCCTAGCCAGCAGTCTCAGTATCACCTTTGGAATATATGAGCAAACTGGAGACTGATGAGAGGAGGACTATGCACATAGCACACGCTCCAATTCGCCTTTACTGAGCCAGCTTGGTAGGAGATAAGGGTCCTGTGGACTGGCGATCCATCACAAACTGCCTGGATGTTGTCTGGTGTATGTCCAGACAGTTTAGCCTCTTCGGCAGTTGTTGGGGGTGATGTGCAAAATCATGCATAAATGTAATAGATACTCCAGTAGTGTAACAGGGTATAAATAGTAAAATGTAAAATTCTGTATTATCTTGGATTTCTATTTTAAAACGCAAATTAATCATGTAGTGTGTGGTTTTGGACACAGCTCTGCTGTGGCACATGAGAGTGGTTTCATTCAGCTTGCTGTATCTTGGCCCACAGATGGCCGACAGTGATGCGGTCCAAAAGCTGATGCCACTTGTGAATGGCTTCACATCATTTGGCTCATCATGAGGTCCAGTGATTAAAAGGTTAGCCAGCTCGATAGTGTAGCACACAGTACAGTTTTAGAAAAGTGGATGTGGTTTTTTGGTTTTTTTTTTTTTAATCAGTATTGGCAGTCTGGAGGCACAAGCAGATGCCATAAATAGCATTTAGTGGGAGGGAGGAAATATTTACCCACAAATAATTAAATGAGGTTATTTATTATTGCATAATTATGGAACAGTGTTTATATAAATTTGCTTCGTGTGTTCCATGAGCTGGTTTGAAACGTTTCAGGGTTTTCTCTCTTTAGCTAGCCTTCACCTCATCAGTCCTTTAAGTTGTTTATACACTTCAGTTTATAAACCAAAAATTTATTACGCTTATTTACACATGATTGCATTTGGGCATAGCAACATCCCGAAATCATTTGAGCTGTGGTCGCCTTTCTAAAGGCAGTGTATGAGTCAGTTTGCTGTCGTGGCTAGCAGTAAGTGATTGATGGCTGGTGGTTAAAACCCTATAGCAGTGATTATTATACTTAATTTTTTAACTCCCTGGCATGCACATTCAAGACGGAGTGGTTTTCTGATTACATTACGGATAACTAGCATGCAAGATAAAGGTCGGATATTATAACCATCCATATCAGACCTTTATTTTTTTTTCGGACATCAGTGGAGAATGATTTTTAATCCAAAAAAACGCAACAATTCTTTAGGAAGCTGTTTCCCCACCTACCCCTGAAACACTGTTTGGCTTCCTCCTCCCATTTATGGTCTTTCTGCTCTCTGTGCCTACTCTGTTCTAATTGGTCCTCTGAAAGGGTGGGACTACCAGTGTGCCTGGGGCAGTGGGGACAGGCCATCTGATCAGAAGGCTCAGCATGCTGTGGTGCTGACCGCAAAAATTCAGCGAAAGCCTTAGACAGCCCAGAGGGAAAACTTCAACATGCATTAACCTCGTTATTTGACACTCTGGCATTGTCTTATATCATTTATGGGTCACAAAAAGTGAAAAAACTTTAACTTCAGACAAAATTTTATAATTGCAAACATTTGCCAGGTGGAAATTAGCAGTGATGGATTTGGAAAAATCATGTATTTTCCTTTTTCTTCTTTTTGTGACTAAGAAAATTTGGCCTAATCCGGCCAGCTCACTCACTCCCACTCACTCACTCACTCACTCACTCACTCACTCACACTTACACCTAGGGGCAATCTGGTACAGCCACTTAGCCTAAAGTGCATGTCTTTGGGCTATCTGAGGAAAATGGCGTTCCAGGAGGAAGTGATTCCCAGCAACAAACACTACTGTTTTTAAAGAAAATAATGCAACGGCAAGACAATTTGAACGTCTTATATCCTGATCAGTTTAGTTGAGTAATCAGGAAGCTGGAAAAACAAACTTTCCAGCAGGCACAGATGGTCTACCAGCTTAACCAGATCTGTTTTCTGAGGACTGGAAATAAAAATAAACTCTGAAATAGTCGCTATAATCACAAGAAAACACTGAAGCAAACCTGGCTTACATTATGAGTACTTTCCAAAACAGCTTGAATGGAGTAGGTGGTCTAATTGTTAAATTAGTGGTAAGTGCTAAATAAGCCCGGAATTCTGTATAATTGACTTCACCAATTAGGAGAATTGGCTGGCAGTAGCATTTTTCCCAATCAAGAGGAATATTGGTGGAAACAGTAATTTTGCGAGCCCTAATGCTACTGAGAAACGTGTACAGATTCATTGTTCACATTCCGTTTTTCCTGTCCACTGTTTGCCCGGGCAACTGTTATTATCATTCTTTAGGGAGCCCGTTTGGCATGCTATGGGAATGGTCTAGTGGCCCATGAGGTATTCAGGTTCATCCTTTTCAAAACATGGCAGCAAATGAGGTCCAGGAGTCTTGGATTCATCCAGTGTTTTCAAATCCCATTAAAGGTCCACCAATAATGAGGCCTGTGCTTTCTCTGCTGTGCTTTTTCAGCTGGTTTTAAAGCCTCACCAAGCTCCCAAATGCACCCGTACAGATATACACAATGGAAATGCACTTGAACCATCTTGGGTTTATCAGTGCCATCTTGTTTCGTGAGCTGTTGCGAATTTGTGTACGGCAAAGCTAAGGTCGAAAACCTGACAATATACAGTACAGAGTTGCTCCAGCCATCCACAATGGGGTTATGAAGAGGGTGGGTGGTGACTGGGGGGTACGTTTCTAGATGTGGGGTGCATACTAACGAAGGCCCCTATCCCTGCTGTCAGGGAGCGAGATTGTTTTACAAAAGGCCACCAGATGGACCACAGTGGCCCTCAGTCACCCCTGAAAAAAAAAAACGGGGTGTTATGAAAACGACATTCCTAAGCACAAAGCCTCTCTGTTCTCCTGGTGGGCGGCCAAGCCCCCCCCCTCCTCTGTGCCCAAAGACAACACACCCCGATATCAGATCTTTCAGCAAACGGATAGACTTTCGACGTATCAAAGTTTTGTAACACCTCAGGCACTACAAATAAAAGAAGGCACCCAAATAAAAGAAGGCACCCGACTCATGAGGCCAAATGTTGGGTTGTGTTTGTTCGCTTGTGGGGAGCTCCAGAGGTCTGTGTTTGCTTGGATAGCCCAGCACTCACGCAGCATGAAAGGAACTCAGCGCTTGTTGTTTGCAGCTGGAGGAAGAGCCATACTGTTCAAAAATTCTGAAGCTGTCATAATAGGAAGCCTGGGGAGCTTCATCCAGCAGCTAGCAAGTGTGGAGAGAGTGATGTGTCCACAGGTGCAAGTGCAGTTTGAACCGGTCATATTTGCGATCCGCTGCAGTATTCTCCTGGCAGGATATATCCGTCTAATGCATCACTGATTACTGACTTATCTATTGCTTTGTGGCTGAAGTAATTAAATAGAAATGCTGATGTTAAATGTCAAAGAATGAGGAAAGATCAGGTTTTAAATGTAGATCAAGCTCAGTCCGTGTTATTCTCTTACTAAAGTGTTCTATGTAGCACTTGTAAGGGCTTACCTTCCTCCTGGAGGAAACCCTAAAACATTCTACAGTATTTATACACCCTACAACAGAGGGTGGCTTTTATGCATTCATTCATTTGCCAAACCTTTTAAGCCTTTATTAGGGTCGCGGGAAGGCTGGAGCCTGTTTCAGCCGACTCTGGGCGAAGACAGTGTTCCCCTGAACCGCTCGCCAGTCTATCGGAGGGCAACACTAACAACTATTCACACTCACACCCACACCTAGGGGCGATTTGAAACAGCCAATTAGCCTAAAGTGCGTATTTTTGGACTGTGGGAGGAAACCAGAGTACCTGAAGTAAACGCACAGGGAGAGCACGCGAACTCCACACATAAACGCCCGGGCAGAAGCCAGAACTCTTCTTCAGACCTCTGAGCCTTTAATGATCCTTTTTTATCTGCATCATTACCTAAACAGAATGTTGTTATTGCAGGTATGAGCTTTTCACATATAGAAGCTCGTGTATTGAACCTGCATTTCATCATGCAGTGCAGTACAGAACAGAATGTTTCCCAATGGGGCTCCTGAGTGGCGCGTCGATAAGTTGTGTGACTATCAGTCTGGAGATCTCGGGTTCGAATCCAGGTTGATGCCACAGCCATCCACAACCAGGAGTACATGGGAGCTAATTGGCCGAGCTCTCACGGGAGGAAGAGATGGCATACGCTCACTTCCCTGTCACTTACAGCGATCACCAGCCAATCCTGGGTGTTAGGTTACAGCGCTTTCCCTCTGAGTGGCAGCATCATGAGTCACGGAGGGGGCATGTGCATGTGCATAGTGGTGGTCGTATGATAGGAAGGTAATACTTGATGGGCTGGAATTGGGATACGGCCAGGATTATAGTAGGAAAAATGGGGCATACATCCCAATCATTTTTTCATAACACTGTGTAGATTCTGTGGAATTTTACAAAGTAATGATTTCAATTTTACTCAGTTAATGATCCTATAGAGCTGTAATTATTCGCTAGAACAGAGATTCATTAACGGATTGCAAGACAGTCAGGTGAGATGACACCTTACCCCTGCTAATTGAAACGGAGCTCAATTACTTCTCCGAAGTGATGGTATACGGGGGGTTAGCTTTCGGTAATCTAGAAGTGTGTCAGTGATCTTGAACTGCATCTGAATGAAGAAGTATAACCCTGCTACGTGCCTTTGAAACCAACAGCGATATTACGAGTCGGTACCGCTAGTTTGTTTGTAAGCACGGGACGGATTAGTCTTCATTAGCTTTAGACCTGTGTACCCACCCAGTGATGCACAGAGAATCAGCAAACATCAGGAGCTGCAGAGAAAACACTGACCACCGTCGCTTTATCACCATCCCCAGCCCTAATCATTTTGAGCAGCGTGTAATGAAGCTGTTTGAAAACTAGATCATTTCTTGGCTCGCAATCATGCAAGACTCGCCATTTATCCAAGGCAACTAAGAGTGAGAATATCTACCTTTTTTTCCAACAAAAGCCACTAAACCCTTCAATAGAGACTGGAGACTGTGAACTATTTAAAATTCGACACATGTATGATTAATTACCAGCTTCTGACGGAGACTTTGGATAACATAATTGGAGAGAAGTTTATCCAGCTGGAGATTACCAAGCCCCAGGAAACTTGTATAAGTGGATTCATTTCAGAAATGGCTTCTCTTCCAGACTTTATTAAATTTGTATAATGAGAACGCAAGCCACTGTGCAGGTTGTTAGATATAATTAAAGCGAACTCAGTGGATGTTGACGAGGCACTCTGATTAAACACACATTTACAAGTCATCTCAAACAAATTAAACAGTTTACAGTGCAGCCAGTCCCACAATCCCACCTGTCCAAAATGAACACTAGGACTGTTTCGCAGTACCAAGTTCGCCAAGTTCATACTCCTGTATTTAGGAGTAATATAAATGCACTGCCCTGCCAAAAAAAAAAAAAAAGTCGCACATGAAAAGTCAAATATGATGTTTTTCCACCTTTAGCCTTGCCTACAGCTCACAGAACAAAACTAAAATTACTCCTTAGGGTCGCGGGGAGGATGGAGACTGTCTGAGCTGACATTGGGCGAAGGCGGAGTACACCCTGAATGGCTCGCCGGACCATCACTGGACCAACACACACCATTCACTCTCACACCTAGGGGTAATTTGTAACAGCTAATGTGCATGTCTTTGGAGTGTGGGAGGAAACTGGAGTACCTAGAGGAAACTCCACACAGAACCCAGGACCTTCTTGCTGAGAGGTGGACATGCTAACACTACAGTACACCGCTGTTCCATCACCAGATTAAAATTAATGAATGAAAATCAAATTTGGACACAATTGGTGAGAAATGCATTTTGGGATACTAGGTAGTTCCTGACGTGAACGGGTGGTGCAAGAACACACCCGGGTATTCAGACTGTACTTGGCTAGTAGTGAAGTTTAATTTGGAACAGTACTCGGGCTGTGAATGATGACATTTCACGAGTCCACAAGAACGCAAATTGAGGAACTGCCTCTATACTCTAAAGCTTGTAAAGCAAACAAATTGTGGAGTTTTTTTTTACACGGTTTATTTGATTGGACTCCGCATGCCAGCGTAGATTTCGATATAACCAGTCGAAACCAATAAATTGTGTCTCATATTTTAATGAGTGTTGGTATTGATTTCCTGTGGTGGAGTACTGAACTTAATTGACCTGAACAGTGCAGAATGACTTGGCGCTCCCCCAGAGAGCAACCTTCCACCAGAACAAAGACAGCTTTGTGGGTGCTGAGGCACTTTAAACCCTTTGTAGCTGGTGCCTATTCCCTGAAGTGGTGTTCATTTTTAAAATAGAACACACGTTGGATCTTGACAGTAAACGACGCTCTCTCATTCCACCGCCGAATGAATTCTTTTTCTCATCTTCCCAGGGATCACATATACACAGTGGACATCGAAACAGCCTACACAGAGGAGATCTTTTTCAACAAGGTAGGTGCATGGTGTCAGTCCATCTTCTGGGATACAATCCTGTATTCGTTCGTAATTACCCGGCAGCGCTGAAACCCAAGCAGGAGACGCTCCAGCACGGTGACGCTGCTAAGCACGTTATCCTATCAACAGTCGTCGCCGCTATGCTTCATCTATCCTAAAACGAGCGACCCAAGAGGCCGGAGATTTATGTGTAACATGGAGCTGCTCGTGATTATACCATTGCACTGAGCTGTGCAGTAGAATTCTAAAGCACTGTGATTGATCCTGGGTCTGAGAGCGCAAGAGAGAGAGAGAGAGAGATTGATTAATGAAAGGGTTCAATTTAGCATCAGTGGTTTAATCAATTATCAGGTTGTAAACGTGGCTTAAAGCTTACGTCGGATGTTAGAATGACTGTTGATTCGACCTCAAGGGTAATAAGAGACAGATATAATCTAGTCTACTGTCTTGTATTCATTGCACAAGCCTGTCTGCTGTGTAAAGCCTAAGCAGATCAGCACTGATTCAACATCGATTCTTTCTTTTTTCCCTGCACAGAAACTCACATGGAAGTCCAGGCAACCTGATGTAGACACCTGTAGAATGAAAGGAAAGCATAAGGTATGTAAAGCATTTTTTAAAATTTGTTTATTTTCTCCCCAAATTTTAGTCGTATCCTATTCCCACCCGTCAACTATGTCCGTATCACATACAACCACCATCACCAAGGGAGGGGCGTAAGCATGCATATGCCTTCTCCAAGACACGTGATACTGCGTATTCGGTGGGAAGCCTAACACACTATATCTGCCCCTTGTTACGAATGAGCTCACAGAAGCCCATAGATTGGCTGGTGATCACTGTCAGTGACACAGTGCGGTCCCTCCCTTCTTTGAGAGCTCGTCCAGATAGAACCCATGGACTCCCGGCTGCGGATGGCTGCGGCGTCAAGCTGGATTCGAACCTGTGATCTCCAGGTTAATAGTCACGCACCTCGTCGACGCGCCACTCGGGAGCCATTTCTTTATATTTCTATCCTGAAATCATAACACAGGATGTTTTTTTTTTATTTTGTCTCATCTGGATAATGTAATATTTTGAAATCTAATAAAGGCTTTTATGACGAGACTAATGCCGTTTTGTAACATGAGGCATCATCGGGTATGTGAAAAAGGTATAATTGGTAACTTAATGAACTGAAACAAATGGTGATAAAGTGGAAAAATGGACAGGTTTCACTGTTTTTTGCATCACAGTAAACATGTAGATTAGAAATTATATAAGGATACATAAGCCTTGCTTGAGCCTTGTTTTTCTGTTCTCGTCTGCAGGATGAATGCCACAATTTCATCAAAGTGCTTCTCCAGCAAAATGATGACACCTTGTTTGTGTGTGGGACCAACGCGTTCAACCCTTCTTGTCGGACCTATAAGGTATCGCTAGCTTCCCTATTTTTTCCCTTCAACCAACTGGATATTCTGTGGATTTGGCGTGCAGGGATCCCAGTAAGAGATGATATACTATAGCAGGAAAGGCAAGGAGTGATGATGGATTCCTGCATGATTTTGCAGGTGTAGCCCCACATAGATAAAAAACAGGGGGAACCAGCTGTGCACGTCCCATGTAAATGCGGCCAGTAGTCAGATGCAGGCATGTCGAGATTTATGTTGTGGCATATTTATCACTGAATAATGTCTTCGGATGGGTAACATGCACAAGCTTGTACTTTCTTATACAAGAAAGTTTCAAATGTCATTAAAAGGGCACACGCAATGAGAGAAGGAGCCGCGGTATGAAAAGAAGCCTGCACGTTTTTCCAAAAAATTTTTATCTGTTCGTTCATTCATTCATTCATTCATTCATTTGCAGAACTGTTTAATCCTACTAGGGTCACATGGAGGCTGGAGCCTATTTCAGCCGACTCTGGACAAAGGTGGGGTACACCCTAAACAGCTCGCCAGACCATTGCAGGGCAACACACACACAACCATTTGCATTCAAACACACACCGAGGGTCAATTTCATTCACACTCACTTTCACTCCTAGGGATGATTTGGAACCGCCAATTAGCCTACTGTGCATGTTTTTGGATTGTTTGAGGAAACTGGAGTACCCGGAGGAAACCCACGCAAGCAGGGAGAGAACATGCAAACTCCACACAGAAACCTCCGAGCCCGGGGAATCAAACCCAAGCCTTTTTGCAGTGAGGCAGATGTGCTAACCACTGCACCGTGGGGCAATTTGGAACAGCCAGTTAGCCTAATGTGCATGTTTTTGACTATAGGAGGAAACCGGGGTACCCGGAAGCAACTCGCACACAGAGACATACAAACTATATACAGAATAGCCTTCGCCGAGCCCGCCGCTTAAACCCAGGAACTTTTTGCTATAAGGCAGATGTGATAACCACTACACCACCGTGCCGCCCTGAGATGTTTCTAATAATTTAATATAGTAATTTCGATGTTTTAGACAATTCAGCATGAATTCCATGCTCTCTGGAAGGACTGCTGCAAAGTCTGCGTAAGAAGCGGCACAACAAAAAGCTCCAGTCTTTATAAAAGAGACTTAAATTCCTTTTGCCAAGAACTGCAGTATCTGCTCAGAGATTTCCAACCCCCAGGGATATTTGGCCCTTGTCGTGTTGGGTGACAGCGGAGTCAGACGGTGCGTCCACCTTGGCCACTCTTTCACCTTTCCATCCTCACAGCGTGATGACTCTGTAAAAGGGGCCTCTGTTTCAGGTCCAAACTCAGCCCACATTAATCAGCACCTCTCAGAAAGAGAGAGGGAGCAAAGGGAGACAGGGTTGAGGAGGGCGGTTGGCAGTGTACAAATGTTCAACTGACAGAACGACAGTTCTGCGCCGTGTGCTCAGCTCACACACACGCCTCTCACTCCCGAGGGCCCATCTGTAGCCTGCGCAACACTTCGAAACCCTGGGACCACTCAGACACATACCTCAGGATGGAGCAGGCGAGCTGTGTATTAATACCTCCCTCAGCTTCCTGATATACAGGTTGTGGGAATTACGTATGTCACCTCTTTCTGGCTCGAGCTGCGATGAATAAGGGGCGGTGAGGTGAGGTCCCTCGGCATGTAATTACTGACAGCATACGAAAAACTTCCCGTAACCTTTTTCAAAAAGGGCCCCAGCCTTGTGCATTACGGAAACCGTTAGTCCATATGTGAACGATGGGTCTTTTGGGTGTAATCTGATACACTTCCTATGGTGGACTACTGAACTGTCTGTGGCTGCGCTCCTAGTAAAACTCAATCCTTTGATGGAATTAAAGTCCTTCGTAGAGGGAACCAGAGTAGAAGAACAAATCTGTCAGGACTTCTTTATGATTTATCTACTCTCTAATGTACAGCATGACCTCACTTACACTATCGTACTGGTTTTTGGACCCCAGACGGCATGGTGGCGTAGTGGTTAGCACGTTCGCCTCATAGCAAGAAGGTCCTGAGTTCGATTACGGAGCATGGAGTTTACATGTTCTCTACGTGCTTGCGTGGGTTTTCTCCAGAAACTCCGTTTTCCTCCCACAGTCCTAAGACATGGCAAATCGGCTAATTAGGCTAACTGGCTGTTCCAAATTGTCTATAGGTGTGAGTGTCAGTATAAATGGTTGTGTATGTTGCCTTGTGATGGACTGTTGAGCTGTTCAGGCTGAACCCTGCCTTCGCCCAGTGTGGGCTGAGACAGGCTCCAGCCTCACCGCAACCCTAGTAGGATTAAGCGGTTCGGCAAATCACGAATGAATGTTTGGACCTGTCATCCTCCCGTTTAAAAGAAGAAAAAGCTTAGCAGAGAAAAGCCACAGAAATGCCCTTATACTGATACACGCACAAGTGCAAAAGTTTAACATTCATTTAGGTGGCACGGTGGTTGTAACAGTTAGCATGTTCACTTTACAGAAAGAAGGTCCTAGGTTTGAGTCCCGAGCTTGTCGAGGGTGTTTCTGTGTAGGGTTTGCATGTTGTCACCGTCTTTGTGAGGGTTTCCTCAGGGTACTCTGGTTTTCTCTCATGGTCTAAAGACATGCACACGAGGCTAACTGGCTGTTTCAGCTTGTTCCTAGGTGTGAGTGTGTGAGTGTGAACAGCTGTGTGTGTGTTGGCCCTGAGACAGTCCGGCAAGCTGTTCAATGTGTACCCCGCCCATGCCCAAAGTCGGCTGAGATAGGCTCCAGCCTCCCTGCGATCCTATTAGGAGTACGTAAATAAATAAACGAATGAGTGAATGAATATTTAAGTATAAGCTTTCGTATAATGTTGTTTTCTATCCAGTATTTCTAATTATAATAATGTTCCCATTTTTTAAACATATTTCATAGCAAATGTTAATTAAGCTTCAGGTGTCGGCTTCTGATACTTCATATCTTTCAGCAGAAAATCTAAATGCGCCGAGACTTCGGCGTGACCTTTTTCCACTCTCTAGATAATAGCTCTTTCCGCCAAGGAAAAAAAAAAATAGAATATGAAATGACCTGTTTGAAAGCCAGAAAGGGCGGTGTAAGCTTTTAAACTTTTTGGCAAGCTCCAGCCATTGTCAAGGGCAAGAAAGGTTGGTAAAAATAACTCCTTGAGAGAATATCACTGTATGTACTTGCAATTATATCTCTAGTTGCTATTTAATACATATGATGTTTATTTTACTTTTAGAACCTGAACAGAACAGCACTGTTGTACAGAGACTTCCTTTTGGGGCTTCCTTGCTGCCTCCTTGAGTGTAGTTGACCTCTGACCTTTGGCTTCCTTTCTCTAGACGGACACACTGGATGCGCTTGGAGAGGAGATTAGCGGAATGGCCCGGTGCCCGTATGATGCCAAGCATGCCAACGTTGCCCTTTTTGCTGGTGAGGCATCTACCGAAGTGTTTCTACACTAATACTCTGGAAACACTCGCTAATGTTCTGTTTATGAAAGATTAGTTTTACTCGAATCATTTAACTTCTAGACTTTGGATACTCAGTAATCGCTGCAAGATATGCCCCAGCTTGTAAATAGTGACGCAGACCGTCATCATTACTGTAGATGGCCTATAAAAAGGCATGTGAGGAATACAGGGAACTCCGACGCAGGCTGAGCTGGTGGCCTCGTCTTTCTGCGACAGTTGCTCTCTGTTTTCGGGAAGAGTATGTTGCTTGGCAAGATTTCGCATGTGGTCAGTTTGGAAACACATGAAACTATTGTGGTACTTTAAAAAAAAAAAAAAAAAAAAGCGAAGTCTTCCCTGAAATATGGGAATTAAAAATAACACCCGAGATGGAAAAACCCATATGATTCATCTTTTCATTAGTGGCTTAAAAAATCTGTCCAACGTCAGGTCTGCTAAACTGATCCATGTGATCGTCATAGCTACGCTAATTACACTATTACCATCATATTTATTTTTTTTGTTTTGCCAATGAAAAGCGAACGTTTAACTATGAGTCATTAACGTAACTTACATTGCAAGCCTCATCTCTGGTGATGGTGCCTTGGTTTTTGGTTTGGGCTTTTCGGGCCCCCTGTGTGACAGAGTGGAACAGTTTGGGGTGTGTGTGGGTTTTTTTTTTTGTAATTCTTTGCTTTGTGTTTGTGTTATAGATGGAAAGTTATACTCTGCTACAGTCACTGATTTCCTGGCCATTGATGCTGTTATTTATCGCAGCCTGGGAGACAGTCCGACCCTGCGCACAGTAAAACACGATTCAAAATGGCTGAAAGGTGAGAACGCTGTGGGATTCGGGGTCCATACCAAGAGAGCACACATCTCAAGGTGGTACTTAGAACTGGACCTGGTTAAATAACATTTCCTTTCCATTTTCTGGCTTACTGACTTAAACATGACCTTTAACTACTAGTTTTATTCCTAAATTTAGTCTTGTACTATAGTATTATAATAATGTAGTATAAAGTATCCTAATTGTGCCTCTGTTCTGTAAATGTTGGGGGAATATAAGGATGACAAAGTGTGTATGTCTCGCTCTGTGTGTGTGGTTGTGTGTGTGTGTGTGTGTGTGTGTGTGTGTGTGTGTGTGTGTGTGTGTGTGTGTGTGTGTGTGT
>JAOUQZ010000030.1:2236109-2265955 GCA_028564935.1 Neosilurus hyrtlii
GTGTGTGTGTGTGTGTGTGTGTGTGTGTGTGTGTGTGTGTGTGTGTGTGTGTGTGTGTGTGTGCGTGTGTGTGTGTTCTCTTATTTCACAGAGCCCTATTTTGTTCAGGCAGTGAATTATAGAGACTTCATTTACTTTTTCTTTCGGGAAATTGCTATGGAATACAACAGCATGGGAAAGGTGAGAACCCCATTCATGAAATGACTTCTGATTAAAAAAAAAAAAAAGAAAGAAAGAAAAGAAAAAGTATCCGTACTGTGCAGCCTTTCCTCTCTGAGTGCCACAGACAAAAATAAAAGTTCTAAGGAAGCAAACAGGAAGCTGGGTGGGATCTGAGATATTGGAGAGGGTCTGCAGGAAGGGTCAGACATTTTCAGAATTGGAAAACACCCTCAGGAAGGAGGATCTAAAAATACACAAGAGAACCACTGACATTGTTTGAATTGTTTGAAGTGCTAAAATAGTTGGCTCTTTCTGCCAAAGCACCTGTTGAACACTGAACGCTACGCTAACGACCGAAGGACTCCAGAATTAAAATATTTTTATTTAGTTCATCTTAACTTAGTTTGTTTTTCTGCTTCTTGGTTCATGTTATATTTTGTGGTGCTGTTTACTTGTGCAGTGCTCTGTGACTGATGGTTATTTGTAGTGTGGGCACCAACTGTGAATGAAGTGCTTCTGCATTTAGAGTATGAATATCATTTTACTGCCAACCTCAAAATCACTGACAGGTGCTATAATTATGTTTACAAATAATTTCATATTGACTGACTGAATATTTCTATGTACAATAAATCACTTTTGATAGAGTTTTATAACTTGACACAGGATGCCCCGGAAGCCCTCGGTTGTAAAATTATTTAGAAAGCAGAAAGAACCCTTACAGGACAGAATACAGGCTTTCTGCTAGGATTACAGTTATAAAAATGTACTAAACATTCTTATTGGAATTGTTATCGAGGAACATTTCTTCCCTAAAGGGAAAAACTTGGACTGTAAGTGGTAATTAGGACTTACTAAATTATAATTATAACTTAACATCAAAATATTAGGACTTACTATCTTATAATTACAAATTAGCATAAACAATTTAGAAGTTACTAACTCATAACTATGACACACTAACGCATAATTACAACTTAACATCTAAGAATTAAGATGTGTCCGTAATTACAACCCACCATTTAAAAATTAGGGCTTATTAACTAATAATGATAACTTAATAACTCATAATTACAACCTACCATTTAAAAATTAGGGCTTATTAACTCATAATGATAACTTAATAACTCATAATTACAACCTACCATTTAAAAATTAGGGCTTATTAACTCATAATGATAACATAATAACTTATAATTACAACCTACAATTTAAAAATTAAGACTTACTAACTCATAAGTTTGACATGCTAACTCATAACTACAACTTAACATAAAAAACGAGTACTTAATAACTTATAACTATGATACCCTAACTCATAATTACAACTTAGCATACAAAATTAGGACTTACTAACTCATACTTACAACTTATCATCAAAAAATAAGCAGGAAGGTTCTATGTTCGATTCCCAGGCATTTCTGTGTGGAGTTTGCATGTTCTCCCCGTGCTTGAATGAGTTTCCTCCGGGTACTCTGGTTTCCTCCCACAATCCAAAAACATGCACCGTAGGCTAATTGCCTGTTCTAAATCATCCCTAGGTGTGAGTATGAATGGTTGTATGTGTGTTAGCCCTGTGATGGCCTGGCGAGCTGTCCAGGGTGAACCCCACCTTTGCCCAAAGCCTCCTTGCAACCCCAAATTAGGTCTAAATGGCTTAGAAAATGAATGAATTACAACTTACAATTTTAAAATTAGGATGTACTAATGCATAATTACAACTTAGCATCTAAATATTAGGACATACTAACTCATAATTATGACCTAGCGTCTCATAATGTTAACTTACCATTGGCTATTTTTCCTTTAGTGGCGGGAATGGGCTTCCATTAAGGGTAACTCATAGTTTAAAAAAATTAAATTGATTTAAAATGACGTGTTCCTTAGTGATTACAAAAAAGGCTGAACTTAATCCAATGCATTTGTATATAATTAGATTTTTACATTGGTACCCGGCACTTGAGTTTTAGTGGTACCGCTATGAAATATTGCTTTGATATACATGTGAATTATATACCTTTACTAATGTCTGGGATTTTCAATTATTCAAATTCAATCATTAATATTGTGCTCAAAATCAAATGGAGTTGCACTGCAGCAATGAAGACACTTCACTGTCGGAGGCTTCATCAGTGTACAGCACGGTGCAGGAGTCTAAGGCAGCCTGTTATTTTCTTCAGTAGAAACTTTGCTACAGATTTTTATTTTGTGACTTGTACGTTAGCGAGTCAGTACAAAAACATTTTAGATTTCCAAACATTATTTTTCCAGCATAAGAAATCTGTGCATATCAGTAAAGAAAGCAGTAAAGAATATTACGTAAGAGACACTTTTCATACAAAAGCATAATGACGGCTGCTGGATTTTACATGCAAATAAAGAGTGTGACCGTGAAAATCTCCAGGAGAACCGTGGCTGGTTCTGTAAGATACTCAGTAAAACTTTACCTTATAAACCTGCACACACTCTACCTGTTTATTGTGCTTTTTTTAAATATTAGAAATATTTAATTTAATTATTTGTATACAAATATAAGACATCTTTTCTAGTCTACATTTCTTCTATTTCTTGAACTTTTTTCTCAGTACTGTCTATGATGCACTTTTTTTTCCCAGGTGGTTTTCCCACGAGTGGCCCGTGTGTGTAAGAACGACCGTGGCGGCTCACAGCGCGTCCTGGAGAAACAGTGGACATCTTTCCTGAAAGCTCGCCTCAACTGCTCCATCCCGGGAGATTCGCACTTCTATTTCAACATCCTGCAGGCCGTCACTGATGTCATCCACATCAGTGGCCGTGATGTTGTCATGGCTACCTTCTCCACACCATATAACAGGTATGCAGGTTTTTATTCAGAAGGAAATTTAATCCAGTGGGAAAATTTGATCCTTCGGTAATGAATAGAAAATAGACCCGGCAAGTAATTTCTTTTATCTAAATTAGAATCACAGAGCTGGCGTAGTGCTCACTGTATTTGACAATTCCCGTGTTGTGGGTTTGTGGTGGGGCAATTGAGCTTGCGTAATGGACCAAACAACTACAACATTTCAATAAGGGTTTCAGTACGAAGCCATATTCAAAGTTAATCCAAGCATGGAGAATGAACTGCTATTGACTGGAACTTCCAGTCATACCGAGGGGACGCATTAGTCATTGTTTCTGGGCAACTACTTCGACAATGTGCCAGTTCATATTTTGGATTTATTGCTCAGATTTACAGTTTTGGCCACAGAGGTTAACAGAATCCCATCTCTGTAATTATCACAATTCTGTCCTTGTGTGCTCTGTATTCCGCCGAGCTGAAGAGACAAACGAGGAGGAGTGATTCAGAGTTTTGTTATGTACACAGTAGCGGGTATCCGCAGGCGAATTACTGCATGTCTCTTGGCTCCTCTGTAGCATTCCAGGCTCGGCCGTGTGCGCCTACGACATGGCGGACATCGCAACGGCTTTCACTGGCCGCTTCAAAGAGCAGAAGTCACCAGAGTCGACCTGGACGCCTGTACCCGAAGAGAAAGTTCCTAAACCCAGGTATTCATCCGTGTTTTGTTTTTTCCTGTTGCTATACAACTCTCAAGCTTCTTAAATAACGTGTGGGAAGCTGCTCACTTTCAGCAGATAGACAGTGGTGCCCTGAACAACAATGCCATTGTGCGCTACCATCAGAGACGATATTTGCGATTCTGTGATATGGCGCCAACTGCAATCATGAATATTTACAATTGACTTTGGGAGATATCATGTAGCTCTTATAAATAAATCATAGTCACAACGAGCAATTCTCTTTGAATAACATTGTTACCATGCCATGAGGAAAAAAAAGTCAAAGAAGAAAAAGAACAAAGTGCATATCAGCAAATGAGGCGTGAGCTCATTTTCCAGATGGCTGAGTAATTTTCCAAAAGCCCCAGCCAGCCTGGTCAATCTTTGTCCTCCGTCCCTCTAATTATCACACCACGAGCGATCTGCATTTCCCCTGAAATAGAATTTTACACGAACGAAAGATCTGGGGAAGACAGTTGAGAGCTCCGTCTAGCATCCATATGGTGTGTCACCGTGTTGAGTGCAACAGGAGTATCGCTGGTGCTGATTAGCATCAAATTATGTGTTTGTGGGAAACAAGGTCAGGTGTTAATGAGTGTAAACGCACTTCCTCTCCTTTTATGTCAATCTTATTTTATCATTACATGGTGCAAGGGTGTTAACAAATGGTGTTTTGGTTGTTCATGCTCTGAAAGCTGCACTGTGAATGTTTTGAATGGAACAATATATAATACATTTACATTTTAATCAAGGAGAAGGGGGCGGCACGGCGGCGTATCGGTTAGCACGTCTGCCTCACAGCAAGAAGGTCCTGGGTTTGAGTCCTGGGCTCAACAGGGGTATTTCCATGTGTGGAGTTTGCATGTACTCCCCATGCTTGTGTGTTTCCTCCGGGTTTCCTCCCACAGGAAATCTCATTTGCTGAAGCACTCAATACTGAGACACTGGGCGAAGGCGGGGTACACCCTGAACAGCTTACCAGTCCATTGCATGGCTAACACACACACACACACAACTATTTACACTCACACTCACTCCTAGGGGTAAATTGGAACAGCCAGTAAGACTTATGTACATGTCTTTGGACTGTGGGAGGAAACCGAAGTACCCGGATGAAACCCACGCAAGCATAGGGAGAACATGCAAACTCCATACCGAAATGCCCTCGCCAAGTCCGGGACTCAAACCAAGGACCTTCTTGCTGTGAGGCAGATGAGCGAATCACTACACCACTGTGCCACCCCCGTAGGATTAAGCAGCTCATAGGATGAATGAATGAATAAATGAGTGAGTGAATGAAAGAGACGGGGTTCATTAGGTCTAAACTTTAGCAGTTGTTTAGTTTACTGATCTATGACGCTATTCTTTTCTTTCTTTTTTTTCTTTCTCTCATTATTTGTAGGCCGGGCTGCTGTGCTGGGAAACCATCAGCAGAGAAATACAAAGTGTCCAATGAGTTTCCAGACGACACACTAAACTTTATCAAGATGCACCCGTTGATGGATGAGGCCGTGCCATCCATCGCCAACCGGCCCTGGTTTCTCAAGACGATGGTTCGGTAAGCCTTCACGCCGGATCAGCCTCTGTGTGCTAATCAGGCCGAGAGCAGAGCCAAGAGCAGACAGGGAAGACTTATGAGAAGGGATGTAGAAGAATTCACAGAATTCCTGTCATCTGAAATTCCATTCTGTATTAATTCTTTGCTAATGATATGGATGAGTTAATGGTTTCTATTCAGCATGGTGATTGTTTCCTAATTGATCAGGGCGTCAAGGCATTTGCAATGCAGAACAGTGACCAGGTCAAATTCAGCCTCAAATTGATGAATCCAGTATCTAGAGCAGGGGGTTGGAATATCTCCGTCAGCTCGAAACTCAATCCAGGATGAGATTCTATCTGCTCTCTCGCCCGAAGGGAAGACGTTCGAATTTGTCTTTCTTTCTTTCTTTTTTTTCAACAAATTAGAACAATACGGGCATTTTTTCACCCAGTAAAGAAGATATTTCTCTCCGTTCAGGAATCACAGTTCGACACTGAGTTCATAATCGATCGCGTTGATTTTAGAGGGCGAGTTCAGGAGTCTCAGATTTGCAGTCTTTTACATAAAGACTGAGTTTTAAATATATATTTGTTTAAATAATGCTTCACTAGGGTGGCACGGTGGTGTCGTGGTTAGCACATCCGCCTCACAGCAAGAAGGTCCTGGGTTTGAGCTCTGTCCTCGGTGAGGACACTTCTGTGTGAAGCTCGCGTGTTCTCCATATGCTTTTGTTGGGTTCCCTCCGACAGTCCAAAGACATGTGTGTGTGATGCCCGGCGATGGACTGGCGAGATGTTCAGGGTGTACCCTGCCTTCACCCAGTGTCGGCTGAGATAGGCTCCAGCCTTCCTGCGACCCTGGTAGAATTTAGTGGTATGGAAAATGAAGGGTTTGAATCGTCAGAGTTGGTTGGGTTGCTGCCTCACTGCTCCAGGGTGCCCAGTTCATTCCAGAGCTCAGTTTACTCTGTGTACAGAAATCGGACATGTTCTCCCTGGGTTTATTCCTGGTTCTTCACCTTCCACATGAAAACTTTCCAATATGTGGATTGGTGACTCTAAATTGACCAGTGTGTGTGTGTGTGTGTGTGCACGGTGCCATGTGATGGACTGGCATCCCATTCAGACTGTATTGTCATGTTGTTGGCATGTATGACAGGCTGTGGATACACTACAGTCCTGACCAGGATGAACCTGAATGCGATCAAATAATGTTGTACTATTAAAAAACAGGTCCCTTCCTCACCCCTTTAAGATTCTAGATTAGAAAACATGACAAAAATTGTATTTTTCTTGTCTTGACATTTTCGTCTCACCCTCCGTAATTACCTTGAACTGGTATTTGCATACGGATTTGAATATTATACATACATCTGATTAACATGGAGGTCAGCACAGTAATTGGAGTAGCAGACACCAGTCTCCTTTCTCTCACAAGAACAGAGCTGAACATTAAGTCAAAGAGTCCCATAATGATCTGCGTGACACATTTTCCTCTCGCTCTCTCATCCACTCTTCCAGATATCGGCTCACTCGCATTGCAGTGGATAACGCCGCCGGGCCATATCGCAACTACACCGTTGTTTTCCTGGGCTCTGAGAGGGGCATCATCCTTAAGTTCCTGGCTAAGATCAGCAACGGCTTTCTGAACGACAGCCTTTTTTTGGAGGAGCTGAGCATCTACAACCCAGAGAAGTATGCATTTCATTAGAACCTCACCACTACCCTGTAGATCATTTCCAAACTGCTCGATCAGGTTACAGCCCCTTGAATGTGGTGAGCAAAATTAAAGGGAGCGGAGTGGAACTTTTGCAGCTGGGCCGTTGCCGCGAAATCCCGCTGAACGTATGGCACATGATTAAAGAATTCAGAGCGGTTTAATAAAAGGGGGTTGGGGGGGGGTGCCCTAGCTGAGATTCCTCCCCTTTCTAAGATGTGATAGAAGTTTGGATCATGCCCCTATGCTGTGGAATACACAGAAACCGCAGCCAAAGCAAATTCTGATGAAAACTGGCGTTCCCGGTCATGAGAGATTACATACTGCTACTGAGCTGTGTCATGTGACAAAATGGGTATTTTTGTGAGCGAGCAATGCGACCTCATAACATACAGCATTGCACCATGCATTCTCCAGCCAAGAGCCATATGGCTTAGGTTTTAGCAGTTAGCATAAGTGACTTTCCAGTGAAGGATCAGAGTAAAGATCCTCAATGCAGATTAGGATAAGATAGAAAGATGGATGCCTTAACGCTCGCCTTAATCGAGGAAACCTGTGCATGCATCCAGTCCAGCTGTCATAAAGTAGTACTTAAATATCGCCTTTAGATGTGGGGAACTGGGGATTAGTCGTAGGCTCTGTGTGCCTCCCGGTCACCACACAATTCTCTTTACAGCTAATTGCTAAATGCTATATTATTATATATAATTATTTCAGTATGTATATATAATAAAGTACTCAGCTAGTCGGAGCAGATAGAGTTTCCATCACATTCACGCTGCGGCATGGCACAGGCTATAAGGACTGTCTGAGTCGGGTGGGAGGGGTCCAACAGTCTGAGAGCGTGAGTGAGAATGCTTCTGTTTGGCATTATTTTTAATTAACACAAGATTTCATTCGCAGCTAACTGGGTTATCAAAGGCCAGCCATGTCTCTCACTGTCTGTGGTGAGAGGCATGTAAAAGAACCAATGCTGTCGTTTGTAAATTGTAGGTCATTGGGTTGCCATCAGCGTGTTTCTGCCCTGCGATGGCCTGACAAGCTATCCAGGGTGCACTCTGACCTCAGACTCGCCCAGAGTCGGCTGAGATGGGCGCCAGTCTCCCCACGACCCTAATTAGGATTAACCGGTTCAGAAAATGAATGAAGGCAGTTTACACCCTGAACAGCACGACACACACACAATCGTTCACGCTAACATTCACACCCAGGGGCAAATTGGAGCATCCAGTTAGCCTAAAATGTCCTTGGACTGTGGGAGGGTGGCATTATGGTTTGTAAGTCCACGTCACGATAAAAAGGCTTGAGTTCCAGCAGTGTGCATGTTCTCCTCGTGCCTGCATGGCTTTTCTCCGGGAACCGTGGAGCCTTTTTATCATGAGGTGGATGTACGAACCACAATGCCACCCAAAATTTTAATTCCGAATGATACGATAAGCAACACATCGACTCTTAGGAATATAAATATAGCTGAATTTCAGAGTTTCTCCTGGTCGCTTTAATGACACAGAGCACCTGAGTTGCCTCTACAGATTTGTGTAAAAGCTGACGTTCCATGTTGGCTAAACTCTGTATTTTATCTGAACACGTGCTTCAGTGGGAGGGAGAGGACTCATGGAAAATCTGACCTTTTATACAAAGGAGGTAACATGGTCAATATCCAAAATTTGCTTACATTTAAATCGTGACCTTGAAATTGTGCAACATCTTGAATACAAGAGTCGAGATGTTGCACGGCATGTTCACTTTGTTGCTTTTAAATCTTCTTCCTCTTCTTTTTTTTCTTCCTCTTCTTTTTCCTTATCTTCTTCTTTTGTTTCTTCTTTTTCTTCTTTTATTCCTTTTCTTCTTCTTCTTCTTCCATTTCTTTTTCTTTCTTGTCTTCCTCTTCTTCTTTTTCCTTCTCTTCTTCTTTTTCTTCTTCTTCTAGTTCTTTTTTATCTTCCTCTTCTTTTTCCTTCTTTTCCTCATCTTTTTCTTCTTTTTCCTTCGCTTCTTTTTCTTCTTCCTCTTCTTTTTCCTTCTCTTCTTCTTGTGTTTCTTCTTTTTCTTTTCTTCTTTTGTTTCTTCTTCTTCTTCTTCTTCTTCTTCTTCTATTTCTTCTTTTTCTTCCTCATCTTCCTCTCCTTTCTTTTCCCTTTCTTTTTCTTTCTTCTTGTTCTTTTTTTCATCTTCCTCTTCTTTTTCCTTTGCTTCCTCCTCTTGTTCTTGTTCTTGTTCTTCTTCTTCTTCTTCTTCATCTTTTTCCTCTTTTTATCCTGCCTCTTCTTCTTTTTTCAGCTGCTCCTAAATTCTAAACCTTTCTGTTTATTTTCAGTTTCAAATAAAAAAAGTTCAGCATGTCCTCCTTGTGATTGCATGGGTTTCCTCTGGGTACTCCGGTTTCCTCTCACAGTCCAAAGGCATTTACATTAGGCTAATTGGCTGTTCCAAATTGCCCCTAGGTATGAGTGTGAAAGGTTGTGTGTGAGTGTGTTGGTTCTGCGATGGTCTGGTGAGCTGTTTGGGGTGTACCCTCTCTTTTCTCAATGTTGATTAAGATAGGCTTGAACCTCCCTGCTACCCTACTGTTAAGTGGTTTGGGAAATGAATGACTGAATGCATGTTAAGAAAAAGCCCAGGTGTTTTCAGACTTTTGCACAGCAGTGTATATGAAGAAATAGTGTTTGAGCTGTTTTTTGGATTCTTTCAGATGCAGCATTGACGGCGTGGATGACAAGCGCATCATCAGCATGCAGATCGACACCAGGAGTCACTCACTCTTCGTGGCATTCGCATTTTGTGTGGTTAAGGTGCCGCTGTCACGCTGTGAGCGATATGGGGAGTGCAAAAAGTGAGTCTAGCTCAGCACACACCATAAGTTTATATAATAAATAATAATAACAGTAGGGTTTTATGATTGAGAAAAGATGGGAGATGTGAGCAGTATGATAAGAGGATAGAGAGCATGTCACTGAGTTCACTAATCTCCTTCTACAGGTCCTGTATCGCCTCCAGGGATCCGTACTGTGGCTGGGTGTCGGAAGGCACGTGTCGGGAAATCACAAACACAAAGTATGTTATTGTGAAACATACACCAACACTACACCTCTACCTCTTTTATTAATGGTAATATCATGAACTTGGTGATGTCTGGGGTGGCATGGTGGCACCGTGGTTAGTACGTCTGCCTCACAGCAAGAAGGTCCTGGGTTCGAGTCCTGGGCTCGTTGAGGACGTTTCTGTGTGAAGTTTACCTGGTCTCTCTGTGCTTGCGTGGGTTTCTTCTGGGTTCATTACATTAGCTTAATTAGCTGTTTTAAATTGCACCTAGGTGAGAGTGTAAGTGTGAATGTGAATAGTTGTGTATATGTTGCCCTACTATGTGTTGGCTGAGATAGGTTTCAATCCTAAAAGGATTAAGCGGTTCAGTGAGTGAGTGAGAGAGTAAGAGAATGATTGAGTGAGAGAGTGAGTAGTGAGAAAGTGAGTAGTGAGAAAGTGAGAGAATGATTGAGTGAGAGAGTGAGTTAGTAAGGGAAATGGTGAGAGAGTGGGTGATTGAGAGAGTGAGTGAAAGAGTGGGTGATTGAGGGAGTGGGTGAGAGAGTATGTGATTGAGGGAGTGAGTGAGTGAGAGAGTGATTGAGTGAGGGAGTGGGTGAGCGAGTGAGAGAGTGACTGAGAGAGAGTGATTAAGTGAGAGATTGAATGAAGGAGGGAGTGAGTGAGAGAGTGAGAGAATGTGTATGTGAGAGAGTGATTGAGAGAGTGAGAGAATAAAAGAGAGTGAGAGAATGAGTGAGTGAGAGAGAGAGAGAGCGAGAATGAGTAAATGAGAGAGTGAGTGAGAGAGTGAGTGGGAGAGTGAGTAAGTGAGACAGAGAGAATAAGTAAATGAGTGAGTGAGAGAATGAGTGAGTGAGGGAGTGAGAGAGTGAGTGAGAGAATGAAAGAGTGAGAGAATGAGTGAGTGAGAGAGAGAGCGCGAGAATGAGTAAATGAGAGAGTGAGTGAGAGAGTGAGTGGGAGAGTGAGTAAGTGAGACAGAGAGAATAAGTAAATGAGTGAGTGAGGGAGTGAGAGAGTGAGTGAGAGAATGAAAGAGTGAGAGAATGAGTGAGTGAGAGAGAGAGAGCGAGAATGAGTAAATAAGAGAGTGAGTGAGAGAGTGAGTGGGAGAGTGAGTGAGAGAATGAGTGAGTGAGACAGAGAGAATAAGTGAATGAGTGAGTGAGAGAATGAGTGAGTGAGGGAGTGAGTGAGTGAGAGAGTGAGAGAATGAGTGAGTGAGTGAGAGAGTGAGTGAGAGAGTGAGTGAGTGAGGGAGTGAGTGGTGTTAGAAAAAGGAAATGGTGAAGGTGGAAAATGTTTTTTCAGTTAAGACAAGAAACGAACACTGATATAGAGGGATATAAGGGGGAAAATTTCTCCCTGCATGCAGCTTCGACTGCTTCACGTCTGCCCTGTAATCTTTCTTCTTTCATCTTTCTCTCTTTGTTTTATTCTGTTTAAGGAACAAGAAAAAATATATGTTTATTAGGAAATTTAGAATAATGCTATCTGTTCTCTTTCCAATCTTCAGCTGCACTCTTCAGGTGACACTGTTCCCAGATTCCTGCTGTCTGGTGACAGCGTTGGAACTGGACTTTTGCTTTTGTACCCTGTTCGCTTCGAGGTTCAGTGGGGTGCACAGTCTGGAATGCTTTTCAGCTCATCACAGTTGTACAGAGTGGTTCGCTGAGTTACTGTAGTCTTCCTGTAAACTGGGTGTGTGGCAGCCTTATTAGCACCAACAGCCACGTCACAGTCAGTCACGCTCTGTTTGATGTGAACGTGAACCGAATCTCTTGACCTGTACTCCTGCCACCCGATTGGCTGATAGACACATGCGGCATGGATGTGCATGTGTACAGATATTCCTAATAAAGTGGACCGGCGAATCCATATCGAACCTGTATAATCATTTATAGCTTGTTTACTGCATTGAGGTGATTTCTTCCCGAACGATGGCGCGACATTTCTGCAGTCAGGAATAAATCATCCTGCAGATGAAGTCGTGATACCAGTAGCGGGTCTTGCCCTGTGGAAAGTGATCAGTCAGTGCACAGGGGTTTTTTTCTCGCCTGTTAGTATATACGAAGGCTTGTCTGCTATGACAGAGTGTTTCGTTTTGGAAATTGAGTAGAGAGAGGCATTAAAAGGTTAGATGACCTCACTCCTACTGAACAGTGCTACTGAAGTGACTGAGTGGAGGATTACACTGTTATGATCTGTTGGCTTTTGTGGTTAGTGATTGAAAGACATTTGGCTCAACACTGTGTGCAGCATTTATTGAAAAGTGTCGATATAAAATAGGCCGTAGAGACAAAGAGCTGAAAGTTCGCACTTTCATACTATATGATCTCTGTGTTCCATGTGTTTCCTTCTTTAGGCTCTTGTTTTTAAAGGGAAATAACAGAACCATTTATACTTGTCTCTTTGTCAACACAAGCTGTAATAACTTAAAAAGATCCTTTTCTAAATAGCCTGGACTGAGCCGTGTGTACAGCTGGAGACTCCGATTATTATATATAGGGGTTCCTTGACTTACAACAGGGTTCAGTTTCTATGTCGCGGCGTAAGTGGGATTTTGTCGCAAGTCGGATCACGCCACTTACCAATGCTAATTCAGTAGCAAAATCATAATCTAGGATATAAAAACACATTTGTATGACACATGAAAGCATCACTAGCAGTAAGAAAAACACATGGAGGACAAATATAAAATAATAAAATGAAACAAACCAAAAAATAAAAAGAACAGTTCCTTCCATCTTAATGACTTTTATGGCACGAACGTCGTACGTCGGGTCCGTCTTAAGTCAAGGACCCACTGTATAGATATTATATATACGAGGGTGGTTTAAAACATTCATATGCTGACCATCAGGACAAGAGCTTCTATAATAAGGGGATTTAAACACTCCAACACCGATGAAAGAAATGTACAGTCCGTAGAGGACACTATGTTTAAAAATAACCAACATTTGGTAAAATTCAACCATTGCGTCATGGTCAGCCTATGAACTTTTTAGCTCACCAAAGTGTGTGCGTGTATGTGTGTGTGTGTGTGTGTGTGTGTGTGTGTGTTTGGGTCCGGGGTTCGGCTGTTTCTATGTGAAGTTTTCATGTTTCCCCCAATGATTGTGTGGGTTTCCTCCGGGTACTCTGGTTTCCTCCTACAGCCCATAAATAATGAATATTAGGCAAACTGGATGTTCCAAATTGCCCCTAGGTGTAAATGGTTGTGTGTGTTGGCCCTGAAATGGGACTGGGTGTACCCGCATTTGCTCCGGGGTCGTCTGAGATAAGCTCCAGCCTCCCCTGCGACCCTGAAAGGATTAAACGGATCGGCAAATGAATGAATGAAAATGCAGTGCATCGCTTTTCACAGAGTGCAGTGTATTAAAGATCCAGCGTAGATCCACATTTCTGGTCCGGTTTATCCTTTCTCAGTCTGCTGTCTCCTCTGATTGCGTGACTGAGCGTCTGTCAGGAATAACGGGCTGTACCTGGCAAAAAATAAATGAATAAATTAAAATAATGGTGCTTCTATGAGAACGGGACACTTGATTCCTCAGCGACGTGTCCCTGTTTATTTATTTATTTATTTATTTGCATTGGATAAGGAGATTTGTTTTCACCTTTCAGAAGTATGTTACAAATAAGCCCAAGGAATCTTCTACGATATTACCAAATGTATTCACACTCAGTCTTCTACTAGGATGAGCTCCTGTTTATAAAACACTACTCCTGCAACAAAAAAAAAAAAAAAAAAGGGTTTCTTCTAGTCAATCTTATCCTGTCCCAGATTGTGGGAGACGGTTGCCCTGTGTCCTCTGACCCAGGTCTTGACCTCTGAGTCTAAATCAATATGTCCCAATGAAAAATGGAGGGTGTGTTCAAAGTTCTCCTTTCTTCTTCACATGGGCTTGTTTTGAGGCAGCAGGGCTGCAGCATGCAGCTCACCACCGTGTGTCTTGTCTCTGTTGATTATGCAGATTGCCGTTCGAGCAGGACGTGGAACAGGGCAACACAGATGGACTGGGAGACTGCCAAAGTAAGCAAGGGCCTCTTCCCTCTCACTCTGCCTCTCCCTATCTATCTCTTCACTCTCTTTTTTTCTCCCTCGTGTTTATCTGGGCTCAGCCTTGACCCTGTCCTTCAGCTGCAGAAACACACTGAACACAGGGACCTGCTTTAGACAGACACACACACACACACACACACACACACACACACACACACACACACACACACACACACTGACAGAAGCTTTCATTGTGACCTATTCACTCAGCTACACTAAGCCTTATAGAAGGCTGTTTTCAGTCGACTGCATTCATTACATCATTTTATCTGTCGTGAATAGTGAAATGCTGTAAACTGCTTGCTTTCTTTTTATTGGTTGGAATCATTTACAATGTAATGTGATGTTTGGTTACAGTGACGCTTGTTAATTATAAGCGTAAATAACTATTTTCACATTAATTACAAACACTAAATTAGCACAACATGCATTATTTGGCAAAACTAATAGTAATCCATTAACACATCTTTGTTTGTTTGTTTGTTTTTTCAGACTCTTTTGTGGCTTTAAATGGTAAGTAGTGTAAATCAGAAGCAACTGATGCATGACGCCAGACTTTTTTTCATTAATTCTCACAATTATCAGTTCACACCCTAATTTCAAAATCTTCCCTTTTATTTTATCTCTAAGTAAACAGTATAAGGTTTAATCTCTGTAGTGCCTTTATAACCACCTGTCTTAAAATACCTCGGAATGAATTACCTGCTCAGCCTTTTAATACGGGGGCAGCATGGTGGCGTAGTAGTTAGCACATCCACCTAACAGCAAGAAGGTCCTGGGTTCAGGTTCTGGGCTCTGTGAGGGCATTACTGCGTACAGTTCGCATGTTCTCATCGTGCTTGCTTGGGATTCTTCCAGGTACTCCGGTTTCCTCCTACAGTCCAAAAACATGTACATTAGGCTAATTGACTGTTCCAAATTGACCCTTTGTGAGTGTGAATGGTTGTGTGCGTTGCCCTGCGAGGGTTTGCGGGCTGTTCAGGATCCCCCACCGTCGCTCAGAGTTGGTTGAGATAGGCTCCGGCATCCTCACTCTAGATAGATTAAGCACTTTGGCAGATGCGTGAGTAAGAGAATGAGTTTTAAATACAGCATTTCTTTGCATTTCTGTTTCTCCTACCCTGCGCAGTGATCTGTTGGAACTCTGCTACACTCCACAGATTTCTCTACCGATAGCTAATTTTGAGAGATTTGCTCCTTGTCTCTCAGCCCTAACTCTCCCCCCGTCTCTGTTCTTTGCAAGCCTTCACTGGTCCCATTGATTCGCTCTGACCTTTGATTTCCTAATTGGATGGATCTAGCTGCTTAATAGAAGGCGGCTTTGTGGGTTAGAGATGCGGCCAAATGCAAATGATGGAAGCTGTTGTTTACAGAGGCTGAACAGCGGCGTGTTCTCCAAAGCTTCTTTAGAAATTATTCATGAAATGCAATCCAGCAAAAGCAGAACGCATCACCGATGCGCACACACACACCCAAGCACCCATAAACCCTCATGCCAACACGCACATGCCCACTGCTTGGTGTTGTATGATGATACCGTTCGCTCTGGCACAGAATGGAATGTTAACCATTCAGTTGGGGGTGGAGGGTGGTAGGGGGAAGCAGCGGATGTCTACCGACCTGACCTACATATTACATGATTACTCACCCGAGGAGGAAAAGGTCTGATTATCTTTAGCATTATTGACATAAATAGGAATCATAAATGTCTTTTCTTGTGGGCGGCACAGGAGCGTAGTGGTTAGCATGCCTGCCTCACAGCAAAAAGTCCTGGGTACGAGTCGGGGTCTTGGTGAGGGCGTATCTATGTGGAGTTTGCCTGTGCTCCTGTGCTTGCATGGGTTTCATCCAGGTACACTGGTTTTCTCCTACTGGCCAAAGACATGAACATTACGCTAACTGGCTGTTCCAAATTGCCCCTAGGTGTGAGTGTAAAGGGTTGTGTGTGTTAGCTCTGTGATGGACAGTTGAGCTGTTAACGGTGGATCCTACCTTCGCTCAGTGTCAGCTGAGATAGGCTGCATCCTCCCCGTGACCATAATAAAAGATAAATTGGTTTGGTAAATGCTTTTGTCCTCTAGTTATTCCCGTCACACTGCACTTATGAAACAGACGGTAGAAGTATTCTACCACAGCAGTGTGTAGATTCAGTGCTTGCTTGTGATCGATATGATTTCCGATTCCTCTGCGAATGCTTCGGCAATATAATAAAACATAAAACACCTTCATGCAAGCTGATTAACACGTGAGATATGATACCAAGGCATACGGTGACTGCAGATGTGATAACAGTGTAATCATTTTCACCCGCTTCCTTCCTTAATAGCTCCATTTCACACGCGTGCTACATAGGGATTCGTTTAAGGCTTTAAAATATGGTCGCTTTCCAACACCGACGATTTTCTATTCTATTTAACCAGTAAAAAAATGTTTAAGATGGCATTTCAGAGTATTTTTTTTACTGGTGTATGTGTGTCATCTGCCTCCATCCCACTTCCCCTGGCCATGGAAAATGAATTATAAAATAGCTCTGTCACACTAATCACTCAGCCTCCAGGACACTTTTAAATAAATCATTTTAATGATTGCTACTGGGAGACCACGGAGCTGTTGCACGTGACAGACCAATGGCAAACTACTGCAGATTCCGACCATTCAGAGCGCAGCATGATAAGGAAGAAGATACAGTATCAGGTTCACTCTGAATTGATTGAATCCTGTGAATCGACTGTTTTGGTTGATTTGGGTTCACCAGTAAAATGTTTAGAAATATGGTGGTGTAGTGGTTAGCATGTCTGCCTCACGGCAAGAAGGTCCTGGGGTTGAGTCCCAGGCTTGGAAATGGCGTTTCTATGATGCGTGTTCTGGCCCTGCGATGGCCTGGTGCCCTTGCCCAGAGTCGGCTGAGATGGGCGCCAGCCTCCCTGCGCCCTAATTAGGATCAAACGGCTTAGAAAATTAATGAATTATTATTTCATGTTCTCCCCTTGCTTGTGTGGGTTTCCTCTAGGTACTCCGGTTTCCTCCAACAGTCCAAAGACATACAGATTAGACTAACTGGCTGTTCCAAATTGCCCCTAGGTGTGAGTGTGAATGGTTGTGTGTGTGCTGGGCCTGTGATGGACTGGCAATTTGTTTAGGTTGCTTTCGCACTGAGTCGGCTAAGATAAGCTCCAGCCTCCACCGTGACCTTAATAGGATTAAGTGGTTTGGCAAATGGATGGATGGAGGCCGAAACTGCATGTGTGTCTCTGTGAAGGAAAAAAATGAAATAATAATTGATTTAAACCTTGTCTTTTGTCTGCCATGTGATTTGTTATGCACTTTGTCACAGGCTTCAGAACAGGTTCATTGTAATTAATAGAATTTGTCTGAATGTAAGCAGTTTCTGGAGAATATCCAGACACACACACACACACACACACACACACACACACACACACACACACACACACACACACACACACACAAGCAAGGCCGTTCTTGCCCTGTATGATGATGAGGTAAAGGAAGATTTAGTTAAAGAGAAAATTTGTCAGGCATTGAATTGTATGCCGGTATCATGAATATGTCCTGCAAGGTCACCGTCCTCACAAGACCACAGCGGAGCCATGCTTGAGTGACACATGGACAATGCTTAGTGCATAATTCAGTTCCGGCAGTAGGAGCTGTAACAATGCTCAAAAGGTCATGGCATAATTCAGCTCTTATAGCCTTTATGACTCAGAACGGCACAATTAAATATATACGTAGCAATATTAACATAACTTTCAATTTAAACACTTACCCTTTTAGATCTGAGAATGGGCGGCACGGGGGCATAACAGCGAGGAGGTCCTGGGTTCGAGTCGCGGGCTCAGCGAGGGTGATTCTGTGTGAAGTTTGCGTGTTTTCTCCTTACTTGCGTGGGTTTTCTTCGGGTACTCCGGTTTCCTCCAACAGTCCAAAGACATGCTCATTAGGCTAACTGCCTGTTCCAATTTGGTGTGAGTAGGAGTGTGAATGGTTATGAGTGTGTTGGCCCTGCTATGGCCTGGTGAGCTGTTCAGGGTGTACCCTGCCTTCACCCATTGTCGGCTGAGATAGGCTCCAGTCTTCCCGCGACCCTAGCGGGATTAAACGGTTCAGCAGATGAGTGAATCTTGTTTTAGTAGCTTTTCTTATGTTCCCTTGTAGTATATATTCAGGCTCAGTGGATATCACTGAATCGTCTCGTTGACGTTCCGCCTCAGCGGCTACGCACAGATATCCGCCTCGCCTTCCGTGAAAAATTGTTAAGCATCTGTTCAGGAATTCCTGAAAGGTTTTCCACGCTCAGTGGTCAGAAGCATTGCCACTTGCTGGCTCTTTCTATTTTCTGTTATATGATATTTATTTGCACTTTATCTAACTGTGTTATCCCAGTCTGATCCATCATCAGGTAAAAAGAAACATCGCCATATATTGAAGGTACCACCCCAGAAACAAGGAAAGGCACACATTCTAGTAGTGTTATATCCTGACAGTATGGTGTTTCAGACCTATGGCAGGAAATATATCTCTGTTTTTGTTTAGCAGATGATTGTGTATTAATCTGTGTTGTGCTCTGGCAGGCCACTCCACCTCTTCTCTCAGCACTGTGCAGCCCAAAGATCCCCCTGAACCCACAGATAAGAGGGACCCTTATATCGCAGTGCCCTCAATAACCCAGCACAAGTCCACCGGTAAGCCTTGGAATAGGAATGGGAGACTATTTTTGTCCTGTGTGGGGAGAAAAGATTGCTACAGTTTCATGCTGCTTCTAGTCGACCAGCGCAAAGCAAGAGATGCAGTTATACATGTAATAAATTATTCTGCTCCTGGAAGAGAGAGAATTATTAAACAAAGACGGTAAAGGCCCTTGAGGAGGGAGGCAATATCCAGGCTATTACACTTAAAAGGAGAAGATTGCACTGCGTTTATTTCTCGTCCACGTGATGTCTTTATTTTGTCCTTATGACCTGACATTGAATGTCCTTTCTTGGGAAGGTGAATTCAAAGGATGGTTCAAGGGCAGTCTGGAATTGCTGTTTATATTGAAGTTAGTGATAAAGCAGTGCACGCAGTATGGTCAGTTCATGTTAAACGGCAAGCAGTAATTACAAGGTTTAACACAGTAAGCCTGGCTGATGGGTGTGTTAAAAATGATTATGAAAAAATTGGATTGTTCATGTTCTTTATCAATGACAGCCATAATTAGTAAATCTCTGCTTTCCTCCTGAGCCATAACATTCCTATGCATCTCTTCGGCTTGAAAAACTTTCCACATATATGACTTAGATCGAGTTAGGAAATAAAATAAAATATTTTAATAAGGTATTTGCATCACCTTAGCTTAAAACATATAGCGTCTTCAGGCTTTAACAATTTGAAAGTAAAATATACTTTTTCATTCAAATCTTCAAGGTCATACCACTAGGTCAAATAATAATCCCACCATTTTCCTTTCTGCACATTTCACAGCTTTTAATATTTACGCTGGAGTATTTGTAAAATGGCGGCACTGTGGTGTAGTGGTTAGCACGTCCACCTCACAGCAAGAAGGTCCTGGGTTCTATTCCCTTCTCTGTGTGGAGTTCGCATGTTCTCCCAGTGCATGCATGGGTTTCCTCCGGGCTTTCCGATTTCCTCCAACAGTCCAAAGACATTCACATTAGGCTAATTGGCTGTTCCAGTTTGCCCCTAGGTCTGAGTGTGAGTGTGAATGGTTGTGTGTGTTGTCGTTTGATGATCTGGCGAGCTGTTCAGGGTGTACCAGCCTTCGCTCAGTGTTGGCTGAGATAGGCACCAGCCTCCCCGCGACCCTTGTAGGATCAAGCGATTCAGCAAATGACTGAGTGAGAGAGTAATTGTAAAATGTGTGCTTTTAGAGTAGAGTTTGGTACACCGTTATCGCCATAAGCCTCCAGAGAACTTACACTGAGCCCGCAAACCCACATTTCGAAACTCAAATATTTTGCACTGTGCAGCAGTTCTGCAACTATTATACTGTTATTTAGGTCTTACAGTAAGACTTGATAAAACACCAGATGTCATCTTGGTAACTCAGTCGGCACTATTTTTCTGCTCCTCCTTTGTTTGAAGGAGTGTAGTGATGTGCTGCACAGACTTGCTGAATGTTAAATCATTATCATTTATTTCACTGGGTGTATCATTTGAAGATGGCAGGATATGCATTTGGGCTGCACGTCTGCCTCACAGCAAGAAGGTTCTGGGTTTGAGTACCGGGTTCGGAGAGGGTGTTTTTGTGTGGAGTTTGCATGTTGTCCCCATGCTTGTGTGGGTTTCCTCTGGGCATTTTGATTTCCTCCTGCAGTCCAAACACATGAACAGTAGGCTAATTGGCTGCTCCAAATTGACCCTAGGTGTGAGTGTGAATGGTTATATATGGGTTGGCCCTGCGATGCCCTGCCTTCGCCCAGAGTTGGCTCTTAGAGGCTCCATCCTCCCACTGATCCTAGTAGGAGTAAGTGGGTTGGCAAATGAGTGAGTAAGTGGATGAGTGAGAAGTTAGATCACACACTCCTCATTCATGGAGACTTTACCACGTCCGTATAGAGTCACTACAACATTCCTACTGCGCTGCTAAAGTTCTTACTCCACCCAAAATCTTGAGGACGTAGTGTGAACGTGACTGAGTGTGACGGGGGTTTTATAGGAAAGGAGCACAAAAAAGCCAGTATAGCCATAATCATGCCAACAGGCGAATGATTGAGAGCTAAAAATGTAACGGTCATACCTGTGTTACATAATAACATGACAGTAGTGTGTAGTCGTTCTGAGGGAAACTGTGAAAGGTGCAGAATTTACAGTAGAGACTGGTGGTATTATAGTACATTATCAGTACTGTAGTAAATTACTGTAGGACATAAAAAATGTCAAACTATCACAGGATGATATTCCACATCATCAGGTTTGATATCACAGATCAGCAGATACTTACTGTACACCTTCTGTATAAAACAAATAGTTTTTGACATTATCAGTACCTGATTGGACATTAAAATATTATCGGACTGGATCATGCGGAATGGTAAACTAAAAGCACTAAAATCTTGGGAAATTTTGGGATATTATTCATTGCTAGTATTAAGAATACCTGTTGATCCTGATCTGTAACAATGCACTGAGAAATTATACCATTTATAGAACATTGCCCATATAGAACATTGCCCATCCTCTCCAGGGACTAGAATAAACACAAGTACATGTTCTACATTTGCATGGTCACTGGAAGCAGCATGTCTGCTAATGCTACACAATGGTGGCAGAGACGTGGCATGCTTATTTGGTATCGCTGCAGTGTAGCTGCCTCATTTGCCAATCCACAGTGCCGCCATAAAGAACACTGTGGCGCTGTGGTATAGGCAAGAGGTCTGTGTCTAAATGCTTCTTTTTTGCTGCTGATCTTTTTCTTTTATTACATTATTATTATTATTATTATTATTATTATTATTATTATTATTATTATTATTATTATTATACTGCCTATCATAATCAGTTACACATCAGCTGCTTTCATTATATTTAAAATGAGAATTAATGATCACTGGCATTCACGCTGCTGCCTTAATGTTTGCTTCTTGGTCTTGCATGACTTTGGCTTTGGGATTTGTTTTGTAATAAGGGCTGTTTCCACCAGCGCAATATTATTTCTGCCTAACATACAATATTATTAGCACCTTCATTCATGTCCATGCTTCCCCCCACTATGCTGGATTTCAAGTGTACTCTGAAAAAAAAATAATACACACACACACACACACACACACACACACACACACACATACACACACACGCACAACAAGTGTGTATATATAAAGAATACCTGGAAATTAAAAATTTGGGAAATTATACATTTGAATTTTTTTTCCTGCATCAGAATGCATAGATTGTGTAATAAATAATTTATGTAAGCAATATTTGCTTTAGACAGCTTCATTCCTGCCTTTTTTTAGCCTTGTGACATCACTACACTCCGGCACATTAGTATAACAAAGGCAAATTTTGAATTTGATGAATATGCAAAAAGTGTTATTTACAAGTTCATTCCTGTCACTCTGTGCCAAAGCTGGCTGTTGGCAACATTTTTCGCAGTACATTTGAACACTCTGTGTCTGGTCTCATTTGTGTGTGTGTGTGTGTATGTGTGTGTGTGTGTGTGTGTGTGTGCGCACACCCACACAATTCTGCCCACCCTATCTGCACCTCTACCATCTGCTGCCATTGTAAGTAGTCTCCCTTCCCCAGGACCTTCCTTTCATCTCCCCAGATGGAATGTTCCAAGGCTGGACCTTAATGTACCAACCACAAATTACTAACCTTACTAAATCTACCATACAGCGCATCCTCTCTCATACCGAATGGAGATGTATCTTTTTTTTTTCCTCATCTACAGAATGGCTCCTGTTAGCCCCGCCCTCCCTTTCTGTCCTTTCTCTCTGTCTCTCTCTCTGTCTCTCTCTCTCTCTCTCTCTGTATCTTCCCATCTCCTCCCCTCCAACCTGTGGATGTCTCTCTGTGCCTTTTAAATTTATAGGTCAATTATAAAAGCGATATAGATACTGAGATAGCAAGCAGTCTCTCTGGGTTTTTTCTTTGGCCTATATTCCATGTAGAATAATCTCTGCTGTAAAAGCATGGAATATATGATCATTATTAATGCCTAGCCAGCATACTGCTTGGAGCCAGGAGGGGCTGGGGAGCTGCGAACTGAGAGCTGACACACGATAGCCGTGTGCAGATCAAGTGTGAAGCACGCATATGATTACACCTTCCATTTAATGATAAGTGATGCACGGTGCGCTGGTTTCTTTGTTTTATGGTTGAAATCCTCTCTTTTCCCTGTAGACGTTGGATTTCAGCCAGTGTGTACATTTGCTAATGGGGTTTCCCTGAGCTGCCACGGTTAAAGACGTTAAATCTGCAAAGTGAGCTTTCATTATGGAATGCACAGAATTTTATAGCACATTTGACACTGTTTTTTACAACTAGGTCTTCCATCACACTGACATTTATGGAGAGAGGCAGATTTAGATTAGATCACTATTTTCAGATACTCGTATCCTAATGATGTTCATATTGGTGGCTTTCACCTCCACCGCAATTCCAGGGCTGCGTTTATTTAGAATAGAATCTGGCTTAAGATTTAACCCAGTTCTGTCTCCTCGACCCCATTAAACTAGGGACATTTACTTTATTATTTATATCCTGATTCCCTACCAGGACGACACGGTGGCTAGTGGTTAGCATGTCCACCTCACAGCAAGAAGGACCTCGGTTTGAGCCCCGGACTCCGCAAGGGCCGAGGTTCCCGCGTGAAGTATACTTGTTCCCCCCTTGTTACATAGGTTTCTTCCGGGTATTCTGGTTTCCTCCAACAGACCAAAGTCATGCAAATTAGGTAAATTGGCTGCGTGAATGGTTGTGTGTGCATATGTTGGCCCTGCAATGCTCTGGCGAAGGGCTGGCCTTTGCCAGGATTTGGCTGAGATGGGCTTTAGCCTTCCTGCGACCCTGGTAGGAGTTCTGCAAATGGGTGGATAGACGGATGGATGGATTTCCTACCAATTTATTTTGCCAATAGACAAATATTTATGTCATATTTACAGATCCCGTATATCAGAGTTACTTTTTATACATCTAAGAAATTACATTTTATAATAATATTGCTTTTGATTAGGATGTTGGAGGTTCAGATGTATTCATGTAGACAGGAGGAAATATAAATGCCAGCTTGACATTTTCTAAAAGGGGAATATGCATTTGTAAACCAAGTGAGGTGTGCATCAGAGATAAAATAGTAAATAAAAGATTGCTCACTGTGGCATGTGCCAGGCTTAAACCTTAAGTATTATCCCATGCATGTACACGCTTTTGATGGCCTTGATCAGAAAATGTAGAAGGCATAGCTTTATAGATGTCGAGATCTAGAGCGTACACGTTATCAGTCATTTAGAACAGTGACAGCAAATGTACCATTATACCTGCTAAGTCAGTGGAAGAAATAAGTAACAAATGAAAACTAAAGTGAATGAACTGACAGTGGTTCTTTCAAAAACAAAATAATAATAAAAAAAAAAACAAATCGGCTATGATAGGCTCCAGCCTCCCAGTGACCCTAGTAGGATTAAGCAGTTGAATGAATACAGTAAGCGACCTCTTTATCAAAGACATGCATATTAGGTCAAATGGCTTCTCTAAATTGCCACTAGGCATGAAGGTAAGTGTGAATAGATGTAAACTTTTTAGCCTTACAATAGACTGGAGACCTGTTCAGGGTGTACACCACCTCATGCCCAACCTCAGCTGAGATTGACTCCAGCTTCCCCTTTGACCCCAACAGTAAAGGGCTAGAGATAATGGATGAGTGGATATGGGTTGGTCTTCACCCAAGGTGTATTAATGGTGTAAATAGGTGTAATAACGAACAAATACAACCTAAAAAAGCACTTTTTTATTTAATGTTTTAATGAATAAACCTTAATTTAATAACTGGTTGAACTTCCACTGGTAATAATAACCTCAAACAAGTGCTTTCAGTAGATACAGATCAGAGCCCCACAGTGTTAAAGAGGCATTTTAGGCCACTATTCCTTACCCAGCTGCTTCAGCTCAGCCATTTTCTTAGGATGCCTGATGTGAACAGCACCTCTATTCACTTAAGGACTGGGCCCTGTCTGGGCCACCCCAAAAGGCAGGGTTTTTTTCCCCACACTTTTTCATACTTGTACAATACAAATGTTTAGGGTTATTGCTCTGTAACTTGTAATGAGCTTCAGTTACTGGACAGCAACCCTGGCATTATCCTGTATGATACCTTGATAAGAAAAAAGCTAAAGTCTGTTGAAATTTTACAGCCAAGCCTACTGGCTCATCAGGCTGGAGCTTGTCCTGGTTTTTGTAGGGCGAAGCAATTAGAAGTTCAAATTCTGGATGGGACGCTGGGCCAGATTAGCCTGCCAGTATGGATGGGCAGAGGCACACTTGTGGTTAAGTGAGGGAATTGTGTCAACTGAGGGAGTTTTTCCCTGCCACTGTAGCCGCGGGCTAGCTCATTAGGGATGTGTAGGGGGTTGTAGGAAAATTCTTAGATTTCTCCTTAAGTTAATTTTACTATGTAAAGCTGCTTTGTGACAATTGTAAAAAGCGCTATACAAACAAAACTGAATTGAATTGAATTCAATTAAGGCCTTGCTTAGATGTCTTTGCAGGGTGGTGGTCTGACAGGATTCAAACTCACAACCTCTCGATCATAAGCCCAGCACGGCACCCACTGCACTGCCCCTTAAGATACCTTAGTAAACCTAAAAATTAATCTTCCCTTGATGATGGCAAGCTGTCCAGGTCCTGAGGCAGCAAAACAGGCCACAATCATAGTGCTCCCTTTACCATATTTCAAAACTGGGATCTGTTGGTATGCAATGCCCTTTTACACCACATATTTTCCCTAAATATTTCAACCTTTTTTCATCAGTCACCCAAACATTCAACATTTACCAGTTCACAAAACATGTCTAGGGTTCTTCGATACCTCACTAATTTATTATTCTGTGATTGAGCCTTTGGAGTAATCTTGGCTGCCACCCACGTCTATGAAGATTACCCACGGTACTAAATCTTCTCCTTTTAAAGACATTTGACTGTTGGCTGGTAAATATTTAAGCTTTTTTGAGATTATTTTGTAACCCTTTTCAGTTTTATGCAAAGCAGATGCATTTTGTGAACAGCTAACTCCAACTGTTTAAGTGTTTTTTGCAGGTTTTTTAGTTAGAACTCAGTTTATTGATTGAATGCCCAGGTTTGCTAACTCCTGGCTCCAGTCAGGTTTTGTGGAAGTCATTAACTTGGGGGATAATATACTTTTTCCAACATACACCGTGAATGCTTGAATTATGTATTCAGTATTGACCAGAACAAAGCAATAATTTGTGTTATGAGTTAAAACAGATTTTCATTTGTTTATATTAAAATCAGACTGAGTAAAAAAACAAGTAAAGTGCTATGAGCAAGTCAATATGGCTTCCTCACTTAAATTAATGTCAGACCAAACTTTATCATCAGTGTATTAAATTAACATAATGAATGCACCCTTTCTTTACCTAAAAGCCCATAAATACATCATCCATGGATTGAAAAGATGTGTATCTTGCATTAGGAAAATTAAGTGATCTACAGTTTGTCAGACTTGTTTGCACCAGTGAAGGACTTACAATTTACAAATTACTTTACGGGATGCATGGTGGTGTAGTGCTTAGCATGTCGGCCTCATGGCGAAAATGTCCCGGGTTCAAGTCTTGTGCTCAGCCAGGTCGTTTCTGTGTGGAGTTTGCATGTTCTCCCCATACTTGCATGGATTTCCACAGTCCAAACACATGCACATCAGGCTAATTGAGTATTTCAAAATGCCCCAAAGTGTGAGTGAGCAGTTGTGTGTTGACCCTGCGATGGTCTGTTGAGCTGTTCAGGGTGTACCCCGCCTTCGGCCAGTGACGGCTGAGGTTGATCCAATAATTAGTTTTTACAGGATTTTTGCAGCCAGATGCCCTTCCTGAAACCAACCCCCTAGAGCTGCTTTTACACGACAGCTGGAGTAAGTTGCCCCTGGAACAACCTGTACTCAGAGCATGTTGCACCCACTTTTTTGCCCCCATGTACTGTCACTCTCAACTGGTGACAAGCCAGAAGCTAGAGGGAAAATACATAATCACGGGTTTTGCCCCCACGTTTTTACATGGTCATTCTTGAATCAGCGGCAAGCTGTAAGCTAGAGTAATGCACAAGCACGCATGCACAAGTCAGTCGGGTGAGGGCGTAAGGCGTGCTTTCACATTTCAATGATTACATGCCTGTAGTAAGCAAAAGAAAAAAAATCATAAATGTAAACATAAATGAACAGCATCATTTCAGAATGTTTCAAGAATGCTATCGAAGTTCCTGTATTAACATGGAAATAATACAAATCACTGTAGAAGAACTGGCCATCAAAGTGATCTAATACCCCAGAGGGACACTACTATGCCTGTGTAAACCCTCATACTTTATGCTGATTGGGTTCAGACGGTGAATGATGTTTTGGAACAACATGCACCACCTTAAAAAGTGAAGCAAGCTGTGCCCACCAGTGTCTAGCTGCTTTGGAACAAATTGTTTTTACACAGTCAGAAGCACTGGGATAACTTCATTTGCCAAACTGCTTAATCCTGTTAGGGTTGCGGGGAGGCTGTAGCCTATCTCAGCCGATTTTAGATCAAAGCGAAGAAGCGCCAGTCCATCGCTGGGCCAATACACACACACACACACAAAACTATTGACTATCTCACTCACACTTAGGGACAGTCTGGAACAGCCAGTTAGCCTAATGGGCATGTCTTCGGATTGTGGGAGGAAACCGGAGCACCCAGAGCAAACCTATGCAAACACGAGGAGAACATACAAACTCCACAGAGAAACGCCCGAGCCAACCACCAGGCTCCAACCCAGTATATTCTTAGTGTAAGTCGAGAGTGATAACTGATACTACACCGGGCCGCCATATTGGTGTTAATGTTACTAAATACACAAAATTCACAATACAAAATAAATATACATAAACTATTTTTATTTTGGCCTGAAGTCATTACATTTCTGGCTTAAATCTATACCTCACTATTTTGCCATATGAATTCAACTTGACTAGCTAAATATAGTGCAGCAAGTCGCAAGCACGTCCATTTCACAGCAAGAAGGCCTTGGGTTTGAGTCCCAGGCTCGGCGAGGGCGTTTCTATGTGGAGCTTGCATATTCTCCCCGTCCCTGTGTGGGTTTCCTCAGGGTCCTCTGGTTTTCTCCCATAGTCTAAAGACATGCACATTTGGCTAATTGGCTGCTCCAAAGTGCCCTTTAGTGTGTGTGAATGCCTGCACGTGTGTTGGCGCTGAAATGGTCCGGTGAGCTGTTCAGGGTGTACCCTGCCACCACCCAGTGTCGGCTGAGATAGGATTTAGCCTCTCTGTGACCCTAGTCGGATTAACTGATTTGGCAAATGAGTGTGTGAGAGAGAGCAGATAAATATGACAACAGTATATTTTAAAATAAAAAGAAGGATCACAACATTTTGTGTTAAAACACACCCTCTGTTCACTGTGCAAACACAAAAAGGATTATAGAGCGAGAGAGAGAGAGAAAGAGAGAGAGTTTGATTATTTTGCGAAGAAGTAAACACATTAGAGATGCAGTGGCAGAACAATTTTCTGTGCTGCTTGGCTCAGATGTTACTTTTCTCACATAAGAATCTGAACAGAATCAACAGGAACATTTATCACTTGAACTGGAGCTTTCAATGGATCTTCACACATCATCGTCACTTAAATCCTCCACAAGTCCGACCTGCCTGTGAGGTTAAATTATTTTCTCGTTTACGTCAGACATCAACATTAAAGACTGTCAAACCGTCTCCTCTTTTTAAACAAACCTCATGTGAATTTGAATTTTTTTTCTGTGTGTATATTTTTGGGGGGCGGCACGGTGCCATAGTGGTAACCACGTCCACCTTACAGCAAGAAGGTCCTCGGTTTGAGTCATGGGCTTGGTGAGGGCATTTCTGTGTGGAGCATACTCTCCCTGTCCTTGCGTGGGTTTCCTCAGGGTTCTCTGGTTTTCTCCCACAGTCCAAAGACATGCACATTTAACAAGGTGGCCAGTCCATATTCCCCTAGGTGGGAGTGTGGGTGTGAATGGATGTTTGTCCTAAGCTGCTCTTACACCGGAACATGCACTAAAACAGAAGCTTCCATACTTATGTGGGTTTTCTCCAGGTACTCCAGTTTCCTCCCATAGGCAAAAGCCATGCACATTATATTAATTTCTCAAGGGCCCAAAAGTGGCAGCATGGAGGGACTGCAGATTGAACCCCTGAACTTCTGATTAGCAACCCAGAGCCTTAACCACTGAGCCACCACTGACCACATTAGGCTAGTTGGCTATTCTAAATTGCCCCTGGTGTGAGTGTAATGGTTGTGTGTGTAGGCCCTGTGATGGTCTGGTGAGCTGTTTCGGGTGTACCCCGCATTTGCTCAGTGTCGGCTGAAATTGTCAACAGCCTCTCTGCAGTCTTAGTAGAAATAAGCGGTTTGGTAAATAAATAAGTGAGAGAGTGAGTGGGTGGGTGGGCGAGTGAGAGAGTGAGTGGGTGGGTGGGCGGGTGAGTGAGTGAGTGTGAAAGTGAGTGAGTGAGGGGGTTAAGTGAGTTAGTGTGAAAGTGATTGAGTGAGTTTATGAGTGAATGAGTGAGTGAATGAGTGAGTGAGGGAGTGAGTGAATGGGTGAGCGGGTGAGGGAGTAAAGGAGTAAGGGAGTGTGTGAGTGAGGGAGTGAGTGGGGGAGTGAGTAAGGGAGGGAGTGAGTGAGTAAGGGAGGGAGGAAATGGGTGATGGAGTGGGTGAGGGCCGGAGGGAGTGAGTGAGGGAGTGAGTGAGGGAGTGAGTAAGGGAGGGAGGAAGTGAGTGAGGAAGTGGGTGAGGGAGTGAGTGAGGGAGTGAGTGAGGTAGTGAGTGAGTGGGTGAGTAAGTGAGTGAGTGAGGGAGTGGGTGGGGGAGTGAGAAAGGGAGGGAGGAAGTAAGTGAGGGAGTGGGTGAGGGAGGGAGGGAGTGAGTGAGGAAGTGGGTGAGAGAGTGGGTGAGGGAGTGGGTGAGTGAGGGAGTGAGAGGGGCAGGGAGAGGGGCGTTTCGCAGAAGTCTGCATAAACACAAACACAAGGAGTTTAAAGTTATGTCAGGCTCC
>JAOUQZ010000030.1:2268980-2281997 GCA_028564935.1 Neosilurus hyrtlii
GTGGTTCAGGGAGCACGAGGAATCATTTTCACATATGTATCGGCACCCCAGAGTCCTGACCTTAACCCTACTGAAAGATTTCGGGATGTGCTGAAGAAGACTTTATGGAGTGGTTCAGTTTTTCCCTCATCGATTCAAGATGTTGGTGAGAAATGAACCCGACACTGGATGGAGATAAATGCTGTTTAAGTTTGAAGGTTATGCACTGTAATCAAAGCTTAAGACAGTCCAACAAAACATTAGAATGCGGTATTTGTTTGGGTTGGTAGTGTAGACTATTACTCACTCACTAACACACTCATTTAACTGCTTTATCTCACTCGCCAGCCGCTTAATCCTATCAGGGTTGTGGGGAGGCCAAAGCCTATCTCAGCTGACACTTGGCAAAGCTCACCAGACCATCACAGGGCCAACACACACACACACACACACACACACACTCATTCACACTCACACCTTGGGGCAATATGAAACAGCCAGTTAGCCTAATGTGCATGTCTTTGGACTGTGGAAGGAAACTGGATCACCCGGAGCAAACCCATGGAAGCACGGGGAGAACATGCAAACTCGGCACAGAAGCACCCTTGCCGAGCTCAGGATTTGAACCCAGGACCTTCTTGCTGCCAGGCGGACGTGCTAACCACTACACCCCCGTTCCATCGCTTGTAGACTATTAAACGGTGGAAAATGTGCATCACTGCCGTTAAAAATGTCAACATTCCTTATAACTAACTTTGAACTCTCGTAGGAAATAAGGCAGATATTCACTCTTTAGCAGTAAACTCTTCTGTGTCTGCAATTTCTGCACTTTGTTTGACCCCCAGCATGGTGGCTGGTGCAACGGACATCAGTGCGGACGTCGTTTTATACAATAGGCTATATTAATATAATATTAATAATTGCTAATCATTTAATATATTTTAGCGTTTGGGCTTTCCCTTTTTATTTGATCTATTATTTGATACTATGTAATTGTAATCAGATTTATTGTATTTTAACCAACAGGAGTATAATTCACTGGTTATTATGATTGCTCTTCAGGCTATAATACCGTACTAACACTTATTTAAAGTCATTCATTCTTAATCCAGGTTCTGAGTTCTCATCTTAAGCAGGCACTTTTAAGCTTTTCTTTCAGGCAGATATATCTTGCTTTAGGCGGTGTGGTGTTATGAATGGAAAACCCATCAAAACATCAAATACGAAGCTGTGAAGGAGGAAAATGCTTCACTTAAACAGAAAAAAAACCCTCACAGTTCACTAGGTTGATGGGACAAGCTTCTCAGATCTGTCCATTAGCAGAGAAAAAGCAGATGTGCACCCGGTGTATAAACATGTCGCTGTCATCCAGGGCCTCAGAAAATATGTCATCACTTCATCTACTTGACACAAGATAAATCCTGGCGAATCTACGAACGTCTTAATGGGGGAAAAGGCAAGATCTTTTCTTTGATAAAGAAATTTCATAGGCAGAGACAGTGAAAATTTAACGCCATCATCAGTGGTGTCGAGGATCAGAGAGACACCAGGCTGACCTGCTGGATTTCATGACCACTGTGTCTTGGATCAGACATGAGTAGACTAGAGTCGATACATGACTTATTGCACCTTTGTGTCTGCGTGGATATGGAAACCATTTGCTTTAACCTCTTTGGAACACAGATGAGCCTGTGATGAGTGGTGTCGGTGCTAACTTACAGGTTTTTATACTCCCTTTTTTCTTTTTTTTTTCTTCGAGTCTGTTTATTCTCCTTGTCCTTCCCTTTTTGTATTTATAAAAAACTTTGAAACAATTATACGATAAATGGATGATAAAATATGATCGCAGCCAATGATGTTATATCAGCTTATCCACTTAGACAGGAAGTAAATATTTTGAAAAGTGCAGTGGATTTGGGATGTTTCAAAGTGGATTATTTTGACGTTTTCGCTTTTATGGTCCAGTGCGGCACGGTGGTGTAATGGTTAGTACGTCCACCTCACAGCAAAGAGGTCATGGGTCTGAGTCCGGGGCTTGGTGAAGCATTTCTGTGTGCAGTTTGTATGTTCTTCCCCTGCTTGCATGGGTTTCTTCCTACAGTTCAAAGACATGCCTGTTGGCTGTTCCAAATTGCCCCTGAGTGTGAATGGTTGTGTGTGTTAGCCCTGTGATGCACTGGTTACTTGTTTTGGATGTACCCCTTCTTCACCCAGAGTCGGCTGAGACCCTGGTAGGAGTAAGCGGTCTGGTAATGAGTGTGTGTGAGTGCATGCTAATGCTTTATATTTTCAAAGAATGTCATGTTCTGCATACAACCAAACATATGTTAAAGCAGGTATAAAGGGTTAAACACTCACTACGCTCTCATTATTCTCTCTTGAAGTTAATGAAGCTTAAAAGTAAAAGATTTAGTAAAAATATATAGAAGAGTAATTTGTATTAAAAATGTTTGTAAAAATCTGTACACGACTGTGCAAACATTTTGGGCACAGGCAAAGAAATGCTGTAGAGCAAAGATGTCTATATATATATAAAAAATTACATTTAGTGTTTCTACATAAAAGTTCACAGTAATAAATTAAAAAAGTTAATATTTGGTGTGATGACCCTCACACTCACACACTCATTTCCCAAAGCACTTAATCCTATTACGGTCCCATGGAAGCTGGAGCCTATCTCACCCTAAACAGCTTGACAGACCATCGCAGGGCCAACACACACACACACACACACACACACACTTAGGGGGAATTTGGAACAGCCAATAAGCCTAATGTGCATGTTTTTGGACTGTGGGAGGAAACCGGAGTACCTGGAGGAAACCCACACAAGCGCAGGGAGAACCTGCAAACTCAACACAGAAATACCCTTGTCGAGCCCGGTACACCTGTGAGGCCCCTTTGCTTTAAGAATATATTTATATTTATAAGGTAATGACCTGTACGTTTTACTGAGTATCTTACAGAACCAGCCACGGTTCTCCTATTGACATTCACACTTTTTTATTTTAATGCAGAACCCGGCAGCCTTCATTATGTTTTTGTGTAAAAAGTGGTCTCTTATGTAATATGATACTTTCTTTATTGATATACACAGATTTTCCCTGTGATTTAATTTTGTGCTGGAAAAAAGTAAAATATTTGAAAATCTAAAATGTTTTTGTACTCACTGGCTAATGTACAAGTCATAAAATAAACATTTACTGAACTAAAAGGTTATGCTAAAAAATATTGTACCTAAGACTTTTGCACAGCACTGTATGAATTAGAATTTCTCTTAGCTGGAAATTAGGATCCCGAATATGTTCTAGCAGGACAATCCCCCTGTGCACAATGAGGTCATGAGGTGGTTACACGAGGTTGTTGTGGAAGACATTTAGTGACCTGCACAGAGCTATGATCCCAACCCCAACTGAGCACCTTTTGGATGAACTGGAATACTGGCTGCTTGCCAGGGTCTCTCGCCCAACACCAGTGCCTGACTTCACTAATGCTGGAATGGGATTTTCCAAAAGTACATATGGATGTGATTGGTGGGGAATCCACATACTTTGGCAAAATAATGTATCTGTGGTACAAATACAGCAGATTCTCTCCAGAAAAAATTTTTTTTTGTACGATTAGTGGTGGCCCGGTGGTAGGGTGCTGGCTCACTGATCCGAAGGTCGGGGGTTCAGGCCCCACTATCATCGAGTTGTCATTGCTGTTCCCCCCAGTGCAGCTAACTGGGTTATTAAAGGCTGGCCATGTCTCCCACTGTCTGTGGTGAAAGGCATGTAAAAAAAAAAACATTGCTGTCATTCAAAAAGAGTAGGCCATCGGGTTGCCGTCAGCATGCTACTGCCCTGCGAGCTGTCCAGGGTGTACTTTGCCCTCGTCCAGATTTGGCTGTGATGGGCACCAACCTCCTCGTAACCCTAATTAGGATTAAGTGGTTCAGGAAATGAATGAATGACAGTTAATGGTGGCAAAGCACGGTGGTGTAGCAGTTAGCCTGTCCTCCTCACAGGAAGAAGGTCCTGGGTTCGAGTTGTGGGCTCGGCGATGGCGTTTTTGTGAGGTGTTTGCCTGTTCTTCCTGTGCCTGCATGGGTTTCCTTTCTGTACTCCAGTGTTCTCCCACAGTCCAAAGACATGCACATTAGGATAATTGGCTGTTCCAAATTACCCCTAGATGTGAGTGTGAGGGTGAATGGTTGTGTTTGTGTTGGCCCTGAAGTAGTCTGGCTGTGTGTCAGCTGAGATAGGCTCCAGCGTCACCGCAACCCATATAAGCGGTTTGCATTAAGCGGTTTGACTAGTGAGTGATTAATGATAATATATTTTATTTTTCCAGACATTAAACGTATCTTCTGTATCAGCAGTGGAGTCCTTTGGTTTGTTGCTTTGCAGAAATCCTTGAAGCTTTTGATCCAAACTTTTAATCCATGCTGTGTTTTTTATTGATCCTGATATGAATGCAGTTGTACTTTATTTTCATGCTTCACTATTAAAGCAGTAGACCAGTTAAAGAACCTCACAAACGACTTAACTGAAGAGGTTTATTACTGCTGATTGCACTATTCATTAAAAAAAACAAACAAACAAACAACATAATTAATCAGACGTTGCCCTGAATGGTGCTGATAATTAGTTAACTTAACGTAATTTAAATCATTTAACCATGTTTGTTCTTAAACCATAGCAATGAATCAGTTTGACGTGTGCCATTTCTCAACTGTCACCTACAGGCGTGATTCGTGAGAGCTTCCAGAAGAGCCGCGATCAGATGGTGCCCATCACTCTGCTGGCTGTGGCTGTGGTCCTGGCATTTCTTATGGGTGCTATCTTCTCTGGTATTGTGGTGTACTGTGTATGTGACCATCGTCGGCGCCATCTCGAGCACTCTGTACGCAAAAAAACCAAGGAGGCTGTGAACTCCCGCCGTGGCTCCATGAACAGCGTCACCAAGCTAACAGGACTATTCGAGACACAAGCCAAAGATGGCCGGCCTGAGGCTATCCTTTCTCCTTTGATGCACAATGGTAAGACACTTATCAAAGCCGAGGAGCAACAGCATTTGGACCTGGTGGCACTTCCTACACCTGAATCAACACCCATGCAGCTGCGCCGTAAGCCCAGCCGTGCCAGCCGGGATTGGGAGCGGAACCAGAACCTAATCAATGCCTGTGCCAAAGAGCTGGCCTCCATGGGCTCACCGAATGTCCTGATAGGCACTGATCTGCCACTGAGGGCCTCCCCAGGACATATCCCCAGTGTGGTGGTGCTACCTTTACAACAGCACCAGCAGGTCTACCAGCACCAGCATGAGTACGTAGAGCAGCCACATCGTGCAGATTTACCTGATGATCAAGCAGCCACACTGGAATACAAAACAATGAAGAGCCCATGCCACAATGTCATGGTGGAGTCAGATGTGGTGCCACCCCGTGTGCCCCAGAGGGAGGCATCATTAGCAGCTGTGGTCCATCCAGCTGTTCCACAGATGGGCAAGAGGCTAGATATGTACTGCCGCGGATATCCAATGGGCCTGAAGAAGCAGCAGCACAACACTAATTCATCCAACTCGTCTCACCTGTCACGGAAGCGCAGCTTTAACCGTGCTGAGACGCCACCTCCGGCTCCTCAGAGGCTTGACTCCATGCACGTCTCTTCTCCTTCAGGCCTTTCACGTCACTCCAGCTTGAGCTCATATGGCTCGTTGCCTCGCTGCAGCTCTAGGCACCGCAAACCAGATGTCCCACCCAAACCTTCACAGTTTGCCCTCTCTGGGAAAGTTAAGTGCAGCGACTCGGGGACATAATCTGCGCAACTTGGACAGGGGAACATGAAATCTGTGTTGTACAGCTGTGTACAGGAAATGCTCACTGTTTTTTAAGAAAACACACAAAAAAAAACATTTTCCACATAAATGTACGTGTTTAACTCAGGCTGTTGATTCCCACGTGGTGAAAGATGTAAACACCTGCTACCGAAAAAAGAGAGGGACTCTCGAATCTCTTGGCACTGAGCCAGACTTTGTTGTTTTGCTCAGTTTTTTTATGATAACAGTATGCCAGGCTGGGGACATGACCACGTTGCAAATGGCGTTTTCGTTATAGCCTGCCAAAAGCACATAGCGGATCACAAAGAGGAGTGTAATTGCATATTTCTAAAGCTGGGGTATACCCCAGTTAAAAAAATAATCGAATAAAAACATCAAAAATGTGTATAACAGTGATCTCAGTCTGGACCATCAGCTGGTTTACAAAGGAAAACTGTGAAGAAAGATTAAAAACTGATGAAATGCCTCTCTCAGTGTTGCAGCTACTGGACGCAGCAAGAAAGTTCTGCCTTTAGCGAGGGCTGAAAAATTGTCTACTGTAACAGGTGACTGAATAACCCGTGACTGTTAGTACTAATAGCTGGTTGTATTTATTTTTTAATAAAGTGCTTTCGAAGAAAGACTGACTCTTTTTAGACTCAGAGAGAGAGAACTTTTACATTTTTAATTAATTATGTAAAATTATTTAAAGTCATTCAACTGGAGCCAGTACAACTCATTGAAACAAAGTCCGCAAGCTTTTTCGTCTGAGCAATGGAGAGAATTAACGCCTCCGAGGAGCTATTTATTGGACTTTGCCGGAGGAGTTTGAGAAAGATAAAGATCAAGATGAATCTCCCATCGAATGAAAAAAAAAGAAATAAAAGAATCCCCTAACTGGAACTCCGTAAACACTCTCAGTTCTCCATGTGCGTCCTCATTCAGCACTGTGGATCGTGTCAGCAACCTCTAATCCCAATGGCCATAGCTTCACTGAGTGCCATTCTGGTTCACTTTTTGCACATAAGGGTGCAAAGCCTGAGCCGAGGAAGAACAAAAAAAATCTCCATATTATACGAATGGATGCTGCCGCATGGCCAGCATGGCGGAAATGCTTTTGTTTTTGTTTGTTTGTTTCGTTTTGTTTCATTTGGCAGGTATTAAAGGATATCATGTCCTATTCTCTTCTTGACACAGACCCTCTTTCTGAATTACATGTTTGATAGCCTGATTTTTTTTTTGTTGTTGTTGTTTGTTTCTTCCATATGTAAATTTGTGCCTTACACCCCTGAGTAGTGAAGAGTTTGTTAGCTGTTAACTGTTACCTAGTAGTCCTTATGATTATGTACTTTTCTTGTTTGAAAAAGAAGAAAAAAGAAAAAAAAACACAACTAAAGAATGTAGGTATTCTTGTTGTTCATTCGGGTCACTTTGGAAACATCGAGTGGGCGGGGCTAACCACACAGCATATTTTGTGATTGATTTCTAATTGTGCCAATGAAACACTTGAAAGCAGCCCTTTTGTTGTGCTAGCAGTGCTGTCAGTGTTGTTGTTTTTGTTTTGGGTTTTTCTCTTGTTGTTGTTGTTTTTTTTTTTTTTCTTTCAGCTGCTGATGATGTTCTTTCTTTTGTTCCACAATTTTGAGATTAACTATATATTCCTGGGAAAGTCTCCTTAGTTACGGTTAAATGGCTGATTGGATAAATAACGCAAATTCAGATTTTTTAACGTTTATAAAGTTTCCCATCAAATGACAATTAGCTCTTGATAGTCATGTTGGAATCATGTGTCTAGGCAGGAAATACAGGCTGGCTCCTGTGAAACGAAAAGCACTTCAATAATATTAGGGAACAATTTGATGCTTTTGATGTTTATGACGGATGCCAACTAATATAATTTCCTAACTGTAGCGTTATTGTGTACGATGAGGGTTTTAATCATCAGGATTTGAGTAACCACTTCCCTGAAACATTTTAGAGCTCGAATTTTCCACGAATGCTCGAACCTGTCTCTGTAGAATAGCATAGATTGGAGATTGTAACACTTCCTGTCAGCTTTTCAGGCCAATAAGGAAGAGTGAAGGGTAACGGGATTTGCTCCTTCCTCTACACTAATGTTACTTGGACTAACATGTACATAGGTTCAGACTGCATTGGCCGTCTCGGATCGGATCAGGAGTAATGAAGGGTCACTCGGATTCATTCGCTCATTTTCTGAGTACTGCATCTTGGCCCGGGGTTTTTGATGCTGGTTGTGTATAGTGGGCTCTTCGGCGTGCCTTTTGTTTTTCACCCCGTCTGCTAAACACTGCTAGAGGTGAAGAGAGCTGGATATTCCAAAATCGCTTGAAGTTTCTACGTCTGTAAGATATTGTTCTGTCACAAGGGGTTTTCTCCTTGTCCTTCTCCAACCTCCTTAACATCTGAGTCATCAGTAAATGTAAGTTGTAAAGACATTCTCTTTAATAAATGAAAAACAGCTAATAAAACATTTAAAATTCTTGTCACAAAAAAAGCCTCTGTTGTTATTTGTTTATTTATTTATTTCTATTAAACTGTATATAGGACGGGAGCCATGGTGGCACAGCCGCCTCACACTAAGAAGGTGTGTGCGAATGGTTGTGTGTGTGTTTGTGTGCTGCCCTGTAATATTCTGGAAAGCTGTTCAGGGCGTACCCCACCCTCACCCAGTGTCGGCTGAGAGAGGCTCCAGCCTCCCTGCAACCCCAATAGTAGGATTATCCGTGGCTCAGCATATGAGTGAATGAGTGAGAGAGTGAATGTGAAAGTGAATGAGTGAGAGTAAATAAGTGAGTGAGAGTAAATGAGTGAGAGAGTGAATGAGAAAGAGTGAAGGAGTGAGAGTAAATGAGAGAGTGAATAGGTGAGAGAGTAAATAAGTGAATGAGTGAGAGAGAGTAAATGAGTGAGTGAGAGAGTAAATGAATGAGAGAGTAAATGAGTGAGAAAGAGTGAATGAATGAGAGTAAATGAGAAAGTGAGTGTGCAAGAGTAAATAAGTGAGTGAGAGAGTGAAGGAGAGAGTAAATGAGAGTGAATAAGTGAGAGAGCAAATAAGTGAGTGAGTGAGAGAGTAAATGAATGAGTGAGTGAGAGAGTAAATGAGTGAGTGAGAGAGTGAAAGAGAGTGAGCGAGAGTGAGTGAGAGAGTGAATGAGTGAGGGTGAAGGAGTGAGAGTAAATGAGAGAGTGAATGAGTGAGAGTAAATGAGTGAGTGAGAGTGAATGAGAGAGAGTGAGTGAGCAAGAGAGAGTGAAAGAGAAAGTGAGTAAGCGAGAGAGAGTAAATGAGTGAGTGAGTGAGAGTGAAAGAGAGTTAGTGAGCGAGAGTGAGAGTAAATGAGTGAGTGAGAAAGTAAATGAGTGAGAGAGTGAATGAGAGAGGTAATGAGTGAGTGAGTGAGTGAGTGAGAGTAAATGAATGAGAGAGTAAATGAGTGAGTGAGAGAGTGAAAGAGAGAGTGAGCGAGAGTGAGAGAGTGAATGAGTGAGAGTGAATGAGAGTAAATGAGTGAGTAAGAGTGAATGAGAGAGAGTGAGTGAGCGAGAGAGAGTAAATGAGTGAGTGAGAAAGTAAATGAGTGAGAGAGTGAATGAGTGAGTGAGAGAGGTAATGAGTGAGTGAGTGAGAGTAAATGAATGAGAGTAAATGAGTGAGTGAGAGAGTGAAAGAGAGAGTAAGCAAGAGTGAGAAAGTGAATGAGTGAGAGTGAATGAGAGTAAATGAGTGAGTAAGAGTGAATGAGAGAGAGTGAGTGAGCGAGAGAGAGTAAATGAGTGAGTGAGTGTGAGTGAAAGAGTGAGTGAGCGAGAGAGAGAAAGTAAATGAGTGAGAGAGTGAAAGAGTGAGTGAGCGAGAGAGAGAAAGTAAATGAGTGAGCGAGAGAGAGTAAATGAGAGAGTGTGAGTGAAAGAGAGAGTGAGTGAGCGAGAGAGAGAGAGTAAATGAGTGAGTGAGTGTAGATAGGAAATTGAATATACATTATATTAATGGAAATATATCGGTTACATTGTAAGTCCATTCCATAACTGTATAAAAAAACTTCAAACATCAAAACCTTCTCATTCATGTATCAGCCAATCACACGGCAGCAGTGCAGTGCACGCAATCATGCAGTTATAGGTGGAGAGCTTTACTTACTGTTCACATCTGTGTTCTACCCCCTGTTTATTATTTGGGGAATTACATACAGAGGATGATGTAGTGAACTCAACAGTAAAGTGTTAAAAGCTTTGGAAATTATTTCCCGCCGCTGTTAATTACATAATGCTGTCGCACAATTTAAACATGACAGGTCAGCGTCGACTGAGCTGGTGGGTCCACGAGAAACTCTGCCTCTGCCTTTTATTAACTCAGATTTGAGGCTTCGGATCAATTTCACTTTTCATGTTTTCTTTCATTCATATTAGAATACCTGAATATGTCTTACGCATCCCATCATTAGAAAGAACACAATGCATGATGGTATATTGTTTGGTAATTGAGCATTGGTTGCACAATTTTTTTCACAATGCATTATGGGATACAGTAAGTGCATTAGCACCACTACAAAACGGCGAATGCACTTTATATTGGGCACAGTAGTAGGTAGTGAGCGATTTCGGACACAGGAAGGGACTACAGTGGTTTCCCTGACACCAAACAATTGATGATTTGAAAACTATTTCTTGTTTTTTTTTTTTCAATCTTCACCCGTGGACCTGTGTGTGAAAACACCAGGAGGTCTTCTGAAAAACAACTGGAACTAACAACCATGTACAACACATTTTGCCCCCATTCTGATGTCTGATGCGAAGATTAACAGAAGCTCTCCACTTGTGTCTGTTTGACTTTACACACTGTGCTTGGACACAGTAGAATGGACCACAAAAAAACATCGGAGAAGACGGCATTGCAACCATATATCCAGTTTAAGAGCTGTAAGAATGTGTTTAAGTCTACGGAAGCCGTCCTTTGTTTGCTCAATCCGACGGCGAATCTCTTTCTCACAACGACCGTCTGTTGTAATTATGGATTCAAGATAACTGAAACTACATTCACTGTCACCGCATTTGCAAACACAGGTAATGTGTTTCTAACATTAATATTACTAGTAGTACTGCACCAAATTCTGGCTTAAATGTTACATTTATATCAGCTGAATAGCATAACGTTGAATCAGAACAGACGGCACGGTGGCGTAGTGGTTAGCACATCTGCCTCACAGGAACCAGGTCCTGGGCCCAAGTCCTGGGTTTGGGTGTTTTATGGGTGGAGTTTGCATGTTTTTCCCATGCTTACATGGGTTTCATCCAACTACTCTGGTTTCTTCCCACTGTGGGAACTTGACATGAGGTGAACTGACTGTTCCTAATTGACCATAGGTGTGTGCGTGTTGGCCCTGCAATGGTCGGGGAAGATGTTCAGGGTGTATTCCGCCTTTACCCAGTGTCGGTTGGGACAGGCTCCAGCAACGGATTGGCAAATCAGGTCAGCGGGAAAAGTGTAAATTTTACATTTGATGCACATTTTTCTGACAGGCTTCATACAAATATAATCATCAAAGTTGTCTGAGGCCAACAGACTGAAGCAAGGGACGGACAAAGGTCTATAGAAGACCCATGGACGTAGTGACAGTGGTGGCTCAGTGGTCAAGGCTCTGGGTTGCGGATCAGAAGATTAGGGATTCAAGCCTCAGTACCACCAAGATGCTACTGTTGGGCCCTTGAGCAAGGCCCTTAAAGGCTCAGTTGTATAAATGAGATTTTTAAAAATAAATATATATATAAGGACATCTGCAAAATGCCATAAATGAAAAGAAGTTCAAACTGAGATTTATTTCATTTTTGCTGTTTAAAGTTCTTTGCCGTTTTTTCATGTCACTATTAGTGTTTTTACAGAATGTTTTATCTCCACATATGACCTCGTGCTGTATAGTTTTATTTAAAAAAATATGATCAACCATCAGTGAACAACCAATAAAGAAAAATCTGAACCAGGTTAAATTCAGGTACATCCTATAAACCGGTGATAGCCTGAGCGGTAGATAAGAAAGCATGTGCTTATCTAAGCATGTGAATATAAACACCTTTATACAAAAGCTTGCTTCACAAAATTAGGATTCTGTCATGTTTTCTGCCATGAGTAAGCAAGATGATAACGATCAGTCTGGAGCCTTGTGCAGGCACGCAGGAGTGAGCCGTCAGTGATAGCGCTAATGCACAGCAGTGGTGAGGCAGCAATGTGGATATAGAGTTCCAGGAGAAATAAATCACTTCTGCTCATCACATCATTTCATACTACTGTTTGCTCTCCTTTGTCTTTTTGTCTATTAGTGACAAAACCCACAGTATTAGAATCAATTCCACAGCAGGCTTATACAATGACATACAGAGGGTATAGAAAAGACGCAGCCTGAAATCAAGGCACACAGAAATATTTCCCAGTTGTATTTACTTACCAGTGGTCACACTAGGGATGTGATAGAAAAGTGACTGACACAAATGGATTTTTTGCAAATTTTGAAATTCGTGTCAAGATGTTTTACGACTCCACATGCAAAAGAATATTTTGCGGCTTAAATACGTATATCGCGCAAAAGAAGAGACAAAGTCTCTTTCCTTCACTTTGTGTTTTCAAACCATTCGCTTTTTATTTGCATGTTATTAGCACGAACAAAATGTGAATAAAATAGGGATGATGATAAAATACACAGAATTATGGCGGATGACAGCAAGTCTTAAACTTTTCTCAAACTTTACGCGTGGAAGTCTTTGACGTGTCGCTTTTCCTTGTGGATGATAACCGAATGATTTGTGAGCAAATATGCGAGCAAAAGGACAAATTTGCGACCTTCTCACGACCTGTGTGGACTGTTTGAGAAGAGGTTGAGACTATTCGGCTTTAGAGCCTCATTTTGCGACATTGGTAGAAATTTCAAACATGTTTGAAATTTTTTGCGCTGAGTTCACGAAGCAGATGATCAAAACGCGATGCCGAGTCTGTCGCGAGAAAAATTAATTCCCATTTACGTCAGTAACTTTTCTATCACACCTCTAGCCCTTGCTGGAAATTAATACAGCAAAGTGAAATATATAATGGCAACAGTTCAGAAAAATAAATATATATATCGCGCTATAAATCCCCTGATGAGATAGGGTGAGAAGTTCCGTCATCCGGGAGGAGCTCGGAGTAGAACCGCTGCTCCTTCGCGTTGAGAGGAGCCAGTTGAGGTG
>JAOUQZ010000030.1:2282097-2289597 GCA_028564935.1 Neosilurus hyrtlii
CAGCACACACACACACACACACACACACACTCACACACACACCCACCCACACACACACACACACACACACACACACAAAGAGCCATTTACACTCAGACCTAGGGGCAATTTGGATGAGCCAATTAGCTTAACGTGAATGTCCTTGGTCTGTGGGAGCAAACCGGAGTACCCAGAGAAACGAACATATTGATTCTAGGCTGGACAAAAGTTTTGTTGCAGTCATGTAACATCAAATCTGGATCAAAGTAATTAGTAAAATTAGTAAAATATGATTTGTAAAATTAGTCAAAAATAATGAAAAGTGCTTGATTAACTAAATATATAAAAATACAGGTATTAAAGCAGCTTTCAGGCAATTCATAAAATATTTTTGCAAAAACTTCAAGATGTCCTAACAGCAAATGATAATAATTTGCAAGCAGTAGTAAGAAATTTCTGACCCCCTTGGTACACATAGTTAAGCTCGGTCATGCAAGAAAACTATCCACAAATCAACTGGCTGAACAAAAGTTGTATTTCCTCCTGATGACTCCCTCAAAAGCTCCATTAGGACTCATAGCTAGTAACGTCTGCTTCAGCATCAACTCTAAATCATATTTCTTACAACGGTCACCATCCACCATACAGGTCCTGTACAAGACACAGCGAGAACTCCACGACGTGCTTACCAAGGCCCGAACACGTGGAAACTGTTATTAGCAGAAACATGGAGAGAAAAAATTATATTTGAGACGAATTATTAATTCAATATCATATTGCTATGCCACCAGTGTTGTTACAATAATCTGTTGTAACAAATATCACCAGATTATTGCTTCCTGTTATGTTTCAAACCTACAGGAGGCTCAGATTTCTCACCATAGGGTTGAAAACAGACTGTTTTCTGACCATTTGATGAACAAGCTGCCCTCTAAAATAGCTTACTTTTGTATTTAAAATGGATTTCAATTTTATTGGGCCTCAAGAATTTTTAGTAGCACTTACAAATGTTTATTATTTGTAATTTGAAGATCTTGAAGGTGTCTGATTCTTTTAATATAATAATTATTCATCATGACGAGCACCTGGGAGTCTGGTACCATCATGGTCATGTGTGCAGAGGCACTATTGACCTTGAGTGATGCTTTTAATTTCTCAGTATGATGTTATATTTGCTACAATATTATATATTTAGTTATAAATTTAACAAGGCCGTTTGATTATTTTTTTGTAATAAATATAGTATTGAAAGTGAAATAAAATCTCTGCGACAAGACTTTCGTCCAGGCAAAAACGGGAATGTTTATATTTAAGAAGCTGTAAAGATTAGAATTAATTTCTTTCCAATACTGCTGCTAGCACATAATATTCACCACCATCAGAGGGTTATTTTAAGTTATAGGTGATGGAAATCGCTTAATAGGTTGTTGAGTTATAGGCTTCTATACATGAATGTCCACATGTGCTACAAGACTTTTGTCAATGACTGTATATTTGTTATATGATTCATAATGATGTCATGTCATGTCATTTTCTGAACCGCTTAATCCTAATTAGGGTCCCGGGGATTCATAATGATAATTAATATTTTTAACATATAGTGACATAAAATATTCATATGAAAATTTTATACTGACACCTTACCAAGATGTCAGTTACAGACTCACAGTTAAGGTTCACACATATAGCTTGTAAATAAAACATTTGCAGGTGGAGGGAAGTGCACTTAGGTGCTTATGTATTTGGACAGTGCCACAATTTTAGTAGCATTCTCTCTGTACAACCCTGCAATGCATTTGAAAAGTAATCATGATGTGACTAAAATGTTGATTTTCAGTTGTAATATAAGGGGTTTACCAAAAGTACTGCATTAACCTTTCAGGATTAACAGCCATTCTTACATGTAGTCTCCCCACCATTTCACAGGCTTCAAAAAGTAATGAAACACTTGATTAAGCAGTTTCATGGCCAGTTTTTGGCTGTTTCTTTATTATCCAGTGAAAAAAGAAATGAAATAAGGGGATAAAAGGTGTGTTGTGAGCTGGGTGGCAGCCGAAGGCACAGGTTCTGTCGGTTCGAACCTTGGCTTCTGACTCTGGCTCTTGGGACAATTTGGCAAATTCTTCAAATAGAAAAGGAATACATTGGTGAGCTCAGCAACACCACAATGACCAAGAAGACCACAGTATTCATTTTTTGCCGAAGAAATCTCCTTTCCCAACATCATGTAATATCAAGGACAGAAAGGTAAGCTTATGATTGTCAGAGTCTACAATCAAGAAAGAGCTTCATGAATGTAAATACAAGGGTTTACTGCAAGATGTAAACCACCTGTAACACTCAAAAAAAGAAAGGCCAGATTGGAACTTGTTAAAAGACTCTCCCAGAATAAAGAGAAGAAATGAATATTTAGGAGGAAAGGAATCCATGATCCAAAGCATACATCATCATCTGTCAAACAAGATGGACATGGGAGTGTATGGCTGCCAGTAAAACTGGGTCACTGGTGTTTATTGATGATATGTCTGTTTATAGAACTAGCAAGATTTTACTACAAATGCAGCAAAAACAGATAGAAAGGCTTTTCACAGAAGAAATAAATAATGACCCAAAACAGTGAAAGCAACCCAAGAGCCTCTAAAAGCAAATAAATGGAACGTGCTTAAATCACCGGGTGAGTAAACTCAACTTCACATGCTTTTCAATTACTGAGAACAAAACTGCAGTCAGAAAGACCCGCAAAGAAGCAGAAACTGAAGGCACCTGCAGAAAAAGCCTGGCAAAGCGTCTTAAGAAATTAAACTTGGTGAAACCCATGAGACTTCTGGCACTCACCGACTGCGAAGGATTTTCAACCAAGAATTAGAAATATACATGAATATACACCATTACCAGTTTCTTGGAGGCACAGTGGCGTAGTGGTTAGCATGTCTGCCTCACAAGAAGGTCCTTGGTTCTGTGTGGACTTTAAATGTTCTCTCCGTGCTTGTGTGGGTTTCCTCCAGGTACTCCGGTTTTCTTCCATAGTCCAAATACATGCACATTAGGCTAATTGACTATTCAAAATTACCCCTAGGTATGAGTTGGAACGGTCGTGTGTGTTGGTCCTGCGATGGTCAGGCAAGCTATTCAGTTTGTACCCCACCTTCGCTCGGTGTCGGCGGAGATAGGCTCCAGCCTCCCTGCAACCCTTGTTTGATTAAGCAGTTTGAGAAATGAGTGGGTTAGTGAGTGAGTGTTAGTTTGAGCAATTACTTTTGAGCCTGGGAATACAATCAAATCCACATCAAGATGCAATTTGGAACGGCGAATTTGCTGAATGTACATGTCTTTGGACTGTGGGAGGAAATCGGAGTCCCCGGAGGAAACCCACACACACACAGAGAACATGCAAACTACACAGAGAAACACCCAAGTCCCGGACTTGAACCCAGGACCATCTTGCTGTGAGACAGACATGCTAACCACTACACCACTGTTCTGACCTAAATTCAAGTTAAGTCGAATATAAAGAATGTGTTACCATCAGCGTAACTTTATAATCTTGCTATGTAGTTCCCGTTTGTGCACACGGATTCACGGTGTAAGTTATAAGAACATTAGTAAGCGGTTCATTGTGCTTGTTACTGCAGCCATCCTAGGCTGACCCATTCTTTGTGCTTCTGTGGGCTTTAATTGGCTCTGGTCTGACTTGAATGGTCCTTGGACATGTAGGAAGTTTCATGTGCTTGACCTGCAGTTCTCAACACTTGTTCTTAAGGTCATGTCTGTGTATCTTCAGGGAAATGATGAAGAAAACTTTCTCTTGGGTTAATTAAGGTTTTGGCTCCAAAAGCAATGCCTGAAAAATTGGCCAGATGAACAGCGGCACAAAACAACACAATGGGGATTTCTGTTAGCTCTTTTCTCTAGTAAACAGTTGGCCTATATTTACTCAAGCCAAACCGGGCAGGAACAATGTCGTACCCAGTAGATACACAGAGCTGTCAGACAGACTCTACTTTCAACCTCGACCAGAATAAAAAGTTTACTGAGGTAAAAAAAGGTAAAGTCTGTTGGGCTTTTTACACCCGAACCTATGAAGCTATTCACTAGGAGTTCAACTCCTCCTGGATGGGATGCTAGTCCATCACAGCTTCCCTTCCCAGTAGCTTTACTGGTACCCATTTATACTGCTGGGTGGACAGAGGTACACCTGTGGTTAAGAACTTGGCCAGGAGTCTTAGAACGGTGGGGGTCTAGCGAGGATTTGAACCCACAACCTCTCAATCATGAGCCCAGCACCCTAACCACTATGCCACCGGCACCACAGAATATATAATAATATATTTTTTAAAAATTTAAATTAGATACAAGATAGATTTCATTCATTTATTAATTCGTGGAACCACTCGATCCTATTTGGATCAAAGGGAGACTGGAACCCATCTCAGCCAACTTTGAGCAAAGGAAGGGTTCAATATACACACAATCAATTACACACTCACACCTAGGGGCAATTTCAAACAGCCAATTATCCTAATGTGCATGTCTTTGCCCTGTGGGAGGAAATGGGATACATGGAGGAAACCCATGCAAGCACACGGAGAACAGGCAAACTCCACACGGAAACACCCTTGCCGGGTGACCTTTGAACTCGGGACCTTCTTGATGTGAGGTGGACGTGCTTATCACTGCGCCACCGTGCCACCCCGTATTCTAGATCAGGGGTGTCCAATCTTTTCCGCAAGGGGCCGGTGTGGGTGCAGGTTTGCTTTTTAACCAAGAAGTAGCCACACCTTCCACCTGTTTCAATCACTGATTTAATTAAAAAAAAATAAAAATAAATAAAAAAGAAAAAAACACTAAAATGCACATTAGTGTTCCAATTTGAAGTCAGGTGGCAGCCGTCTTGGTGAGACCACCATGCTTTAGGATCTCAAAATGGAGCTGTTAAAATGTTTTAAAATGAAATGTACACCTGGGATGTAAGTATCTTCATTTTCTTCACCTTTTTGTATGTTATCTGAGTATAACTTATTACACATTATAACATTAAAGTGGTCTCACCAAGATGGCACCAGGCTGGCTTCAGGTTTTGCCACTTGCAAACAATATAATATATGATCCAATCACATTCTGAGATCAGTGGCTCACACAGGTGGAAGGTGTGGCTACTGGTTGGATGACATGAAAACCTGCACCCACCCCGGCCCTTTCCGGATAAGTGTGGACACCCCTGTTCTAGATATATATGAAATATATAAAAATTAAAAAAAAACAACACAAGAATACGGTACTTCACTCAGTCACTTGTTTGCCAAATTGCTTAATCCTACTGGGGTCACAGGGAGGCTGGTAGCCATCTAATTTTATAATAATATAATTTTTTTTTTTAATTAAAGTAAAAAATTTAAGTACCTGTAGAAAACCCAAGCAAGCACGAGGAGAACATGCAAACTCCACGCAGAAACGCCCAAGCCAAGCCCAGGAGTGGAACCCAGTACCTTCTTGCTTTGAGGTGGATGTGCAAACCACTTCGCAACATGCCACCCTAGGACTTGGGTAGAAATACATGTTCACATTTGAAATAAAATATCTATTAAATTTTATGAGTTTCGTTTGAAATTTGCACAATATTAATATCAGTGGTCACTTCATGAGTGAGTGAATGAATAAATGGTTTTACAAAAGTAATAATAATCAGTGCATTTGCCAAATGTTACTCTGTATCGACCTATCCCAAGGCTGTGTCTGCTTCATCTATTTTTCTTTCTTTCCCTGTCTTTCTATCCATCTAAAATAAGCCGGGCCCAGGTGGCTCCCGCCCAGCAGGGTGCTGGAGATGGCCTCTGCTAAATGACAATTTTGTTGTGCTGCTGAAGGTCGGCCTTTGCAAAATAGCAGCCTGGGCTCATCTGATTGATTTTTCTGTCTGCTTACAAATTATTTTCACTGTTCAAGACATATCATGGTCCATCAGTAAAGATGAGTAATACCGTCATTAAAAGCGATAGAGAACAGCAATGTAATGACTTACAGATTGGATATTTATTTCTCTTAGTGAAATGCAGTGAGATTCAGAACCACTCAGAGGTATTTATAGTAGAAAAGCAATTCGATGACTGTGAAATAGTATGCACATTATACTGCTATGTTATACTCAGGGTGTACATGGGAACAGTTTTCCTTTTTCTGCTGCTAAAGTTCGGCCTGCATTCACCATGTGGATGAAACGGATGTTTCATTTCAACCTTTTATGGAAAAGGTCAAAATTCCAGACACATTAGCCATTCATCAATCACATTTTGCATTCAGTATCGAATATCTCTGGAGACCTGAGATGGCCATATGAGGAGGAGGAGAAGGAGGAGAAGGAGGAGGAGGAGGCTGCTCTAGTCTCAAGTGATGGTACCAAATAATAGAACCCATTCAATTATGTTCAATCATGAATGTGGCAGAAAACTACACAGAATTAGCTCCACATGTAGTCCCGTTTGCATTGTGAGCTTGTCATCCTGCCAGTAAAAACTGATAGATGTAGAATTTGGAGACTTGAAACCATCTCTGGTGGAAAAATGCTACCGCAGTTTACATGAGGACACAGTGTACACCAATCGGCCAAAACAGTAGGCATATACACTGATCAGCCATAATAATTAAACCACCTGCCTTTTAATGTGTGGGTCCTACTTGTGTCACCAAACAGCTGCAACCCATCAAGGCATGAACATCACAAGACCTCCGAGGGTGTGCAGTGGTGCCTGGCACTAAGCAGTTCATGGAACATCCTTTATTTCCTGCAAGTTGTAAGGTGGGTTGGACTTGTTTTTCCAACAGATTGGAAATAATTTTTCTTAAACCATTACTGAACAGGTTTTGTAGTATGTCAGCCTGCATTATCCTGCCGCAAAAGACTACTAAAGACTACTAAAGGGAAGTACTTGGCCTGCAACCATGTTTAAGTAAATATTACATGTCTTTTCATGGTCCATCCTGTTGCCATCTCTTCCCCATGAATCCGATGCATGTGCACCCAGCGGTCCATTTGAGGTTAAGATGTGATTCATCAGACCAGTGTACCTTCTCCCATTGCTCCGTGGTCCAGTTTTGAATGTGCCCATTGTAGGCACTTTCAGCGGTGGACGGAGGTCAAGCATGTACGCTCTGACTGCTCTGCAGCTCCGCAGCCCCATATGCAGCAATCTACAAAGCACTGTTTGTTCCGACACCTTTCAATCACAGCCTGCATTCAGCAAAACATGCTCTTCTGTGGGATCGAAGCACACGACCACCTTCACTCCCCATGCATTTCAGTCAAGTGGTGCCCGTGAATCTGTTTCTGATTATTCTAACAACAAACATCTGTTTGTCCTACATTGTACCACTGTTTGTAGGTAACTAACTTTATTTATTTATTTATTTTTGTGTTTTAGTGTTTGCTTTGGGGTGGAACGGTGGCACAGTGGTGAGCACATTCATTTCACACCACTCATCTCACAGAGTCCCGGGCTTGGGCGTTTCTGTGTGGAGTGTCCCGTA
>JAOUQZ010000030.1:2292097-2309886 GCA_028564935.1 Neosilurus hyrtlii
GCTTTACAGAACATGACCAGCGCTGTTTCCGACTGCACCACCATCCATTATAGATGAGTGAGGAAGGTTAAAGCAGTCCCATGGGCTGTCCCCCAGCTGTGCTCCAGCAGTGCCACCATTTACATGCGTTCCCACCCACTTTTCATAATCATACTGACAAAGCGAGGCGGCTTTGTCCGGCTGCACTGCACACACATCCCATCCTCTTTTATCAGGCGTTTCTTTATCACACACAGCACTGAGCTCCCATCCCCTTCAATAAGCAGAGGAGCTCATTTCCAGAGGGGTGGCCATTTTCCTAATGGAGCTGCCACCATCCGTTCTGAGCCACTCTTTAAAGAGCGTCTCCAGACACATCCCCCATTACAGAGCCTTTTTTTTTTTTCAGTTCGCTTCTGATGTTTAATGATGCAGCGTGGCTCAGCTACTGACCCGACTATAATCTAAAAGAAGGCGTCTGTGCAATGTCATTAATGTGATTTCTGCTCTGTGTTATGTCCAGGCATTGTGAATGAACGAGTTATACCTGCACAGGCAAGACCGGCGCTCTCTCGAGGATAGCTCACACTCACAAATGGCAGGATGAAAGTAATCCCTCTGCATCCAGCTAAATAAATTAAACCACTACCATTTTAACATTAATAATGCATGTATGTGTGGCCTCAGGTCGCTTTTTGCAGGTAATTAAAGGCAATATAGTTTAGGATAATTAATCACTATCTATTACCTGATATAAAATACCTTGATCGACTGTTTCATTAATTGGTTGGAACACTATTGAGAATCGCTGTCTTTTAGCATGTACCTAAAATAAATTAAGTATGTATCTTATAAACACCATGGAAATATTCAGGCTATGTACTGTGTGTGTATGTGTGTGTGTGTGTGTGTGTGTGTGTGTGTGTGTGCAAATATGCCTATATATAGTTTTATATACAAAAATATAAAAAATATCTTTAACTAATACTGATATGTTCAAAAGTTGTAATTAGCACTGGGGAAATACTCTTTTGATAAATATTTTAGAGACGGTTGAGATAGGCTCAGCCTCCCCAAAACTTTAGAAGGATTAAGCAATTCGGCAAATGAAATGATAAACTTGAGCACATGCTCCTGATCTAATGTTCAAAAGTTCATTCATTTCATTCATTCATTTTCTAGGGTCGCGGGGAGGCTGGCACCCGTCTCAGCCGACTGTGGGCGAGGGCGGAGTCCACCCTGGACATCTCGCTGTTCCAAATTGTCCCCAGGTGTGAGTGTGAATGATAGTGGGGCTGGTGGTGTAGTGGTTAGGTTGCTGGGCTAATGATGGAGAAGACTTACCACTGTGCTAAGATCCCTGGGCAAGGCTTTAGCCACTAGTGAGCCTCTGTTCACCCAGCAGTATAAATGGATACCAGTAAAACTACTGGGAAGGTAACCTGTGATGGTGGAGGGGTTGAACTCCTAGTCACTTTATGCTAAGGAAACCGGGGATAAACTACAATAGGCTCAGGTGTAAAATCCCAACAGACTTTATCTTTTTTCTTTTTTTTAACCTGGCCCTGTGATGGACTAGCGAGCTATTCAGGGTGTACCTCAATTTCACTTAGAGTCAGTTGAGATGGGCTACCATAAAATATTAAGTGGTTCGGCATAATATACACATATTGATGAAATAGCCAAACAATCAATGAATTGCAAAGCCACTAAGCTGCAGTTCTAGATACTTATTAATTACACACCTCTACTTTATATCCATCCATTACAGGGTCGTGGGTGAAGCTGAAGCCAATCCCATCTGACTTCAGGCAAGAACCAGGGTACACACTGAACAGGTCCCCAGCCTATCATAGGGTTAAAACGGATACAAACGACCATGTACAGTCACATTTTAAAGGAAATTTAAAGGAGCTGTGTTGTGTGTAGAGCTGTGTTCAGAAGTCCATGGGAGATACAGTAACTGGCCAAACTCTCACAGGAGAAAGAGATGGCATATGCTCACCTCCCGGTCACTTATAGCGATCACCAAGCAATCATGAGCATCCATGAGCTCATTCGTACAAAAATGGGATGATAGAGGCCACCCCTGAATACACATGCACAGCAGTTCATAAAGATCCAGGTGCCAGCATCATGTGTCCCAGAGGGGATTATGTGCATTCTTACGCCCCTCCCTTGTTGGTGGTGGTTGTATGTGGTAGGGAGGCAAAACATGATGGGTGGAAATTAGCTACAACCAAATTATAGGATGAATATTAAAATATGAATCTTATTTAAATAAACTTGCATGTCATCATAGAGATTTTTAGTTATTTGTTGGCTCCAGAACTAGTAAGTTGCTTTGTCTGAGATATGCACATGTGCAGAGTTCTCCTGTCACTTTCGTGTGTTAAAAAAATTTAATAAACTATAAAAATATTGTTTAAGTTTGCTTTTCTTATGTTCCTGTGTAGTATATACTTAAACTGTTATGCTTCTCACTCTCAGCGGATGTCACTGAATTGTCAATCTGGCATTTCGTCTTGGACACTGTTCAGCAACATCCACCTCGCCTTCGCAATCAGAGTCAAGCTTATGCTCAGTGTCGTTGAGGTTAACACTATCACCTTACAGCTAAAAATATCCTGCGTTTGAGCCTCAGGGCTGGTTTCTGTGTGGAGTTTGCATGTTCTGCCCCTGCTTTCTTGGGTTTCCTCCAGGTACTCCAGTTTCCTCCCACTTTTCAAAGGTATGCACATTATGCTAACTGGATAATGCTAAGTGTGAGTGTGAATGGTTGTGTGTCTGTGTTTGCTCTGGGATGGTTTCACAAGCTGGTTTCACTCAAAGTTGGCGTTGATGGTCTCCAGCCTCCCATAAGAAAAATGAAATTGAATGTTGTTTATTGGTCAGCATCACTGATGATTGTCAGGTCAGAGTTCACTCTGCTACTGGTAACAGTGTAACCTAGTACAGCCTGCTGCATGGTCGGGTGGCTGGTGACTAAACCGGCTCCCCCACCAGCTTTGAGCTGGTGAGGAAGGTGGCACAATACCAAGCATGATGAAATACAAGACCTGTCAATGGGTGGAATGAGCTCCAAGTAAGCCAAAGGCTATCGTGCAAATCTTGGTTGACCAAGTTTTCATTATCACACTGTATAGCCAATGGGAGTGTCGTCTCGGCTGTGGCCGACGTAGTAGTAGTCACTGAAAAATTAGTTGAATGTGAAACTCCAACACATGATGAGATAAACCCATAGCTTGTCCGAACTACATGGTGACCAAGAGTGTTTTTCATTCGTTCATTTTATGAAGCGTTTAATCCTAATCAGGGTCGCGGGGAGGCTGGTGCCCATCTCAGCTGACTCTGGGCGAGGGCAGAATGCACCCTGGACAGCTCACCAGGCCATCGCAGGGCAGAAACACGCTGATGGCAATGCAGCCTCCTCTTTACAAACATCAGCAACGGTTCTTTTACATTCCTCTCACCACAGACAGTGAGAGACATGGCCGGCCTTTGATGACCCAGTTAACTGCACTGGGAAAGAGTGGTATTTTAATCAAAGTTAGCCATTGGAGAGTTGTTGATTTGTCATGTGCGTCAGGGAGTGTGAGCAGCACAACTCTTAACCAATCTCATTATCTCACACACACACACACAAACGCACACACACACACACACAAATTAAAGGCAATGACAAACCTCCTTAATCTGCTCATCCTCCTTCCCCGCACCCCACTGTTAACCCACATTCATCCACATAAGAGTAATTTGCTGTCGTGTTAACAGCTGTGTTCAGATACAATATCATGTGTTTACAATAAACCAAATAAGAAAAAAAGTTAATATAAACGGATCTTTATGGTACTGCAGTGGTTTATGGTTCTTTTTTCAGCGTTCACTCTCGCAGCGAATAATAGAGTCATTGCAGCGAGATATAAGATAAAGAGACTGGAATAAAAAGCTAAGCAGATGGAGAAATGAGCATCAGCAGTGGGATTTTCTCCACAGAGCCGTAGGTACCTGGATTTGGGGAACAGGATTAGCCAGTGTGTAATTATTCGGCTGGATATGCCTGCCATGCATTGTGTCTGCGTGGGCAAGTGAAGAGGCTGGAGGAATTGTGAGGACACCTAGAAAATTAAATTGTTTCTTGACAAGTGAATATAATTGGACTTTTTGAACTGAATTTTGCAATGCATGATGTTTGCTAAACCGTGGTCCTAACCACACAAAAACAAAGCTTACTTCAAGACCAAGATGCAACAGATGACACCCGGGAAATCCCTTTTAAATCCGTTTCACTGTCGAGTACTCCCATGTGTCAAGAGGAGAATAAAAATAACTACTAAATGAAGCCGGGTGATTTAATTGACAGCCCGAGGAATAAATACGTCCATATACCTTAATATAGCTCCTCGTATGAACCTCCATCTGTCGGCATAGTAATATCAGATAATCCACAATGAAACAATCCAGTCTGGTGCCATGGTGAGGTCAGAGACTCGCTAAAACAATACAGCAACGCAAGCTTCATTCCGAGCCACAAGAGAATTTATCACCCAGAACAGACATGTCTTTGGGGCAACAGTTGCAAGAGAAAGCCTCAAGACAAGACAGAGTAAGAGAAGAGCCAAGCAAGCAAGAAAAGAGACAGTGTTTCACTAAAAATAGTGAAGCACTCACATTCACTTCCAAGACAGAGACCTTCTCTCCAGACACAGGCCAGACTAAAAGAGTCCTTGTTGAAGGCTCTACAATACTCTTTCGTCCCCACTGGCTTGAGTTTGATTTGATTTGATGAGTTATGGAGATAGCAGGTGCAAATGTGTTCAGCAATCCCTGAGCTGTATGATATGAAAAGACACACTCAGCTTGTAGCTGTAGGGGACAGAATGGAGTGATGACAGGATGTGTAAGCTGACGAGTCTGGCTCCACGGAGGGGTCGAGATCGTAGGGACCCAGTGGCACCCAGAACATCCAAAGTTTCTTGGCACCTCTTTCCTTTTCACAATCAACGCAGACACCGCACGCACCCACGCCCACGCAAGAAATGTGTTGGATCAGGTTGGCTACAGACTAAATACTGATCCTGGATTAAGAGATGAATCTAATACAACCATCCAAAATCTCAGCTTTATGAAAAATGAGCATGGGTGGCATTGATAACGCTGTTCATGAGGGGGGGAAACCACACACAGTGCTATTTCTGTTGTTATGCTACTGCTCAGAAAGCACATTTATCCAGAACGAACAGCTAATTTTTTGTGTGGCTAAGATATACTCGACTGCTTTGATTTCTGTGCCCACTGCTAAAACACAACAACAATCACTTAAGAAGCAACTTAAGAAGACAGTAACTCACTATGTGGTCAAATTCAAAAATAAAAAGAGATTTTCATTTACAGCATACGCTGTAATCCAGAGCGACTTACAATTATCAATTTTTTATACATCTGAGCAATTGAGGGTTAAAGACCGTGCTCAAGGGCCTAACAGTGGCGACAGCAGGGATTGAACCACTGACCTTCGGATCAGTAACCCATCGCTTTAACCACTAAGCGGTTGTTGAATGGTGAAAAGCCATCAAATAATTCTTGATATTGCATGGTTGCCATCAGTCAATTGGCACGTGCCAATGCTCCTCCCCATGGGTAAGGCTGTTGCTGGATTTTTAAAATTATGATTATTTTATACACTCAAGCTTAGTCGCTATTCACAGCCGGAGCTTATAGCCAGAGTCCAGCTCCTCCTGGATGGGATGCTAGTCCATTGTAAGTTACCTGCCCAGTATTTTCACTGGTACCCCTACTGCTGGGTGGACAGAGAGAAACTTGTGGTTAAGACCTTCCTCAGAGGTCTTAGCACAGTGGGGGTCTAATCATGAGCCCAGCACCCTAACAACTACGCCACCAGCCTCCTCATAGATATATTAAATAGATAGGCTACACCCCGCAGCACACTGCCGAAACACATTCGGCCCTGAGCTGTAAACATCATTCAACTTTCCAGTTATTTATGCTTTGTAAGAATAGAGACAGAGAACTGCAACAGCATAAAATTAAATGAGGTTTACAGCTTTGACCCGCAGTGCTTCAGACATGGGCTAGCCATTTTCTTATGCTTATATCATAAAATAGAAAATAGGTTTACCATCAAATACTTGTTGTCGTGTCTTGGGTCAAGTGGAAATGGCGTTAGCTGCATAGCACGCTAACCTCATAGAGCTTACTAGCTAGCTAGCAACATAGTAATGTGACTGTCTGTCATATAGTAAAGAGGACACATTCAAATACTTCAATTCCGTTTAAGTACAGCATTTTTTAAAAGTTATTTATATTATTTAAACAAAACTGAACATAAAAGTGAGAGAGTACATACAGCTTACATGACTATTGCATCAGCTCCCCTTCCTCTCTGCTCTATCAGCAGGTAGCCAACGCTCTCTTCTGGGAACCTAGCTCTTACCTAGTGGCAGGGATAATCATCATCCCACACTGCTTACTTATATATTTCGTATGAATAGTCTGAAAATATTTTGAATGAATAATAAAACAATTATAAAATTCAGCTTTCAGATGGTCTGGAGAATTGTCCGACCTTGGATGGTGTAATTCACCTCTGGGGATAACAGAGCAGGCAGAGGTCATGCTTTCACCTGTGTTGGTTGGTGTGTTAGTTTGTCTGCTTGTTTGTGTCCAATAAAACTCAAAAAGTTATTCGTGGATTTTGATTAATTTATTTTCAAGGGTAGGGTGTGGTACAGCTGACAAATCATTACATTTTGGAGGCGATCCATTAATGGGTTCATGTTGAGAAAAAAATGTATCCAGAAAAATCCATATTCTTTAACACGGTACAAAATGTTCATTGGATGCCCACTAGGGGGAGACATTTCATTATAACTATGCCAAGCTATAAAAGCCTACAGTCTTAGGCAGATTTTTAAAGTTAATCAATGCACTTTTTAACCACAAGACATTTGCGCCTGGCAGAGGTACCCTGCACTCGATGAGTGCCCCTCTGGATGCTAAGAAGAACTTATAATTGTTGCTTATGGTCAAGCTTTCTTGAACATTCAGTAGAAGAGGGTTAGGAGTGAACTCAACAGTCAGTAAATTATCAGCCATGAGGAAAGTCTTTAAGACCCGGATGTTTGCATAAATGTAAAAGTAAATTTAATGTAAATGATGTGAAAGTAAAAATGGATAAAAGGCACAGCCTGTCATTCATTAATAATTCCTGCCAAAACTGGTTTCAAGAGAATAAAAGACTTTGGGACATGCGATTATAGGAAAGTAATCCATTTTAGGGATGGTAAAGGCCCTTAGCTCAAATCACTGGCACCCTGTCATGGATTATTTTCCTCTTCCAACATGCACCACAATGATTGACTCCATACTCGACAGCTCCATAGCATGTTTGTTATGCCCTTAATGTTACAGCAGCCGAGCTGACGTTCCCAACCATGTTATGGAGACCTAAATGTCCCCAGACTTTTTCTGCTTCATTTTATTTACCTTTAGGATAACTAACTATAATAACTCCATCCTGCTCCTCTGGACACCCATCAGGTGCTCTGTAGGTTAATCTTCTTTAGGTGGGATAACCGCCGGAGCCAGTGTTTAAATGCCTCTTAGAACCAAGCCCTCGTGTCAGTGTTTACGGTCCAGAAGGCCTCTAAAACAGCTCTCCATTACAGAACTCTGTGTTCTGTATTTTGCTGATTCGCTGCTGGAGTCATTCAGCACCAACCGCTTTCACTGCGGTGAGGCACCGAGCTGCCATCTGTTCTCCATGCTGCGGGACGCATTTCTTCCTCCGGCACTGACTCTGATGCTTTTTTTTGTATTACAGAGAAAAAGCATAAATTGGGTACAATAGTAATTCACAGTGAGCACATGAATGAATGTTGCTCAAAGTACACTAAAGGTGGCTGGCTGGACTTCAAACACTGGAGGGAACTTTTTTTTAACTGCCAGGAGGATGTTCCATTAAGCTGATCTTAAATAGAGGACTAACTCATGCATTTAACAGCATGTCCTTATCCTATTAGCCACAGTAGAAGGTTATGGGGTACTTTATTAGACTGCCTAAAAAGCTGTTTTCAAAAATCTGTGCTTTGGGACTGATGTTTCTGGCCACTTTAACCTTTTACTGTCTTCGACTTTATTCAAGAGCCTCACAATGAATGCACTGTTACTGTTGCTAATAGTCTACTAAGAGGTGAAACTGCAGTGAGGTCAAGGAGAAAGAGCTTTGGTACGTGTTTGTACTCATTGAGCATTACCGATAAATATCTACGTTTTCTGTAAACCTAGAACTAACAGGCTATTAATACAAAACGTGTTTTTGAACACTGGAACGACCCCGAAAAACAAACCCAATTAGCACCTTGATTATTCTGAAGCTGAAACGAAATAGAAGTGAAAATTGTTAAATAAAATTATTATTCTTTTTTTAAAGAAACGATCATCGGTTACATATTAAAACATCACACTCCTTAGAGACAAAGAAGTTCAGGGCACATTTGTCTCGATAAGTCTCAATTAGCACATGGCGAATGCACAGCCACACTGTATGACAGATTTATGAAAGTTAAGTCCGTTCATGCATTAACTGAACCACTTAATCCTATTAGGGTCAGGGGGAGGCTGGAGCCTACCTCAGCCGACACTGGGCAAAGAAGGGGTTCACCCTAAACAGCTTGCCAATCCATTGCAGGGAAACAAAAACACAACCATTAACGTTCACACTCACACTTAGGGGAAATCTGGAACAGCCAATTAGCCTACTGTGCATGTCTTTGGAAATGAGGTCCATAAAGACATCTGACACTTTGTTTGTACACTTTGTAACTGATCAAAAATGTGACACTTAAAATGTTAAAACATCTGGTTAGATATACTGAAAAATTTAACTTTTTTTTGCTTTTCTTTAACCCAATTACATAAAAAAAGACAATCCTACCAGTATGGACAATATCTTTAATAACAATAACCTTGTGCTTGGTAAAGTCGTGATATCTGACTCACCCAAAAGGCAAAGTACACAAACAACAAATTCGACTTTCAGACCATAATGCAGTAATGAAACAGAAGCGACCACACTGAGGACAGAAATTCTTCTTGACAAGATTAATGGACCTGGTTACAGAGAAAATGTGGCTGATACACTGCACACTTGCTCTTATGGACTGTGCTATGAGCATCAAGTCAGTGAATCCAGCTGGGCTTGAATCGTTTCGAGCTGAAAAAGAAAAAAGAAAAAAAGATTGGACAGTTTCAAGAGAGGTACAATGTCTGATCATGCTGGCTAGGCAGTCGAGTGGAAAACTTAATGAATTTAGTCTGACCTTGTTGTAGAACTCCAACAGTTCCTGGTGGCTGAATTCCACATGAACCTTCTGTAGATGCTGGAGGCACAGAAGAAAAAAAAATGAGAATCAGTCCAAATAAGCTGTCTATATGAAACCATCTCATAAATTATTAGCACACATCTACCCAGATAAAGTTAGTTCATCAAAAGGCTAAAACACTGACCTCATTTTGTCAGTAAAATTTATTTATTAATAAAAGAAAACAAGTGAACTCATTCTCAGCCTGACACAATGAGAACTATTATACTAATATAATAAATATAATACTAATAAGAAAATTATTATTCTTATTTAGAATTTGTTTATGTAAAAAAAAGTGACGTGACATAAAAATCTTAATGAGTTTATTAGCGATGGGTAACAAGACACTCAAGAGACTCGAACAACAACATGTCAGATACAAGTATCCTCTTGGTTGTGTAATGTGGGAAGTTACCGTCACTGAACGGAGTTGTTCTGTCTGTGTGATGCTCTTTGAACAGCATGAATGAAAGCAAATGTGCAGCAAAAAGGAAGGGCTAAACCCACTCTGGAGTTGCAGTACAAAACAGCCAGGCTTCATCTGACAGATCTAGGTTAACAATAATGTACACCCAAATCACAGAGGTGGTCCTCAGAACTCGGATGCTAAGCACTAAAATAAAATTTAAAAAAATGCTCTGTTATCCTTTTCCCCCATTTCGACAACACTGTGCTGAAATCTACAAAAAGCGGACGGCTTTGGGAAACCATCACGGAGGTTTGTCTCTAATTTCTGAATGAAACTTCAATGACTAATGTTGATTCATGAGCTGTCGGAGTATGACATTTCTCACGGCAGTGCAAGTCAGGAATGGGTGGCACAAAAAGGCACTTCTCATGAATCATTTGGTTATGTAAAATGCTTTTTTTTTTTGCTTCCTGTCAGTAAAATTCAGCAATTTCAGAAAAAAGCATTTTGAGGTGAAAGCTTCTTATTAAAAAAAGTTTTCTATTTTCCACTGCTCATAGTTCACAAATTGCAAACGTGTATACAGCTGACTGGAACCAGTAATTCTTTTTCTAATATACAGCAAAATACGACTAACCTGAAAAAACAAAACAAAAAAAACCCCAACGAATTAGAAAGAAACGTGCATATTATTAGTCTTGCGTATGGTAAGATGCTAGCAGAAGCCCTGTTCTATTCACATTTGGCTAGTTTTAAAGAAACCGTAGTGTTCTCGCTTTGCGTAAAAGGGGAATTATAGATATGCCCATTCCAATCAAAACACGCTACGCTTCATTAAAACTTCTTTGTGGAAAAATTTAAAACAAATAAATCCTCACACAGTGGGTGGGAGTGTGGGAGTAAGGGGCACGGTTGTGTGAAAAGTGGGACAAGACAGACGTAAAAGAAGCTGTTCCAAATAGCCCATAGGTGTGAGTGTGAATGGTTGTATGTGTGTTGCCCTGCAATGGTCTGCCGAGTTGTACTCCGCCTTTGCCCAGTGTCAGCTGAGATGGGCGGTAGCCTTCACTCTACCCTAATTGGGATTAAGTGGCTTATAAAATGAATGAATGAATATAAATGTGATGTCGAATTATGTGTAGAAGTGCCTAGTTATTTGTTATTCACTAGTTTAGATCTGATTTGTTAGTTTAATATCTGTATACTGTTATTTTTGCCCTATATAAAGTGTCGCGTCCATGTCATATTCTTGCGATTTTGTACAATTTGCACTTGCAAGAGTGACACGGACTACAAGTGGCAGCCTTTTTAAACCGGCTAATGTAAACTAATAAATGAATTTTAGCAGATTGCACGTTCAAAAATGTAGGTGGAAACCACCTGATGATGAAAATTTACATATTTTCAGTATAACAGGAGAGTTTGGAAGGAAAGGGAAAGTTTTAATTTAGTTAATAAAAATTTTGATGAAAAATGTTTGTTGACAAACGGATTTTTTCCCATGATTTAAGCAGGACAATTTCTGAGGGATGAGGAGTTCGCTAATGTGCATCAAGTTGGAAAAGGGTACAAAAGCTCCTCTAAAATGTTTGGACTCCACTGACAGAAATTCAATATCACTGTTCCAGGAGTGGTCAGAACCCTGAATAACAGTGATGTGCATAGCAAATTCGCAGCGAGAAAGCCACTGCTTTCCAAAAAATCATTACAGACAATCTACAGTTCTAAAGACAAAAAAGGTCTGGACTGATTAAACCAATCAGACTTTTTTGGTTTAAATGAGAAATGTTATGTTGAAGAAAGGAAACACTGCATAAGAACTCATCTCATCTGTAAAACATGATGGTGGTAGTATCAAGCTATAGTTTCAGTCTGTTTTGCAGTTTCTGGGGCAGACCTGGAATCATTGACAGAACAGTGCATTCCAGATTATATGAGTGAATTAAAGGACAATACCAGGATAACTGTCTGTGAACCGAGTATTGACACAATGTGGGTCACGCAGTAAGACAACAACCCTAGGCATGCAGGTCATTCAAAAAAAAAAAAGAATGATTAAAGATGCACAAAATGTAAATTTTGGAATGGCCAAGTCAGTCTTGATACCGTTAGATATCCAGTGATTAATTTATGAGGAAACCCACCAACATTTCAGTGCTCAAGCTGTTCATTATGAACCAATGGGCTAAAATTACTCCAAGTCGATAAGAAAGACTGAACAAAAGTTAAAAGTTTAGTTGTGGCTATTGCTGCACTCTAGGGTGTGAAAGATCCACATGCTTTTGTCACTCCTAGACATATAATATTGGATCATTTTCCTCAGTAAATAAATGATCAGGTATAATATTTGCCTTATAAAAGTAAATAGTCTGTCTTTATGTATTTTTAAAACTTGATATTGTTTCAAGTCATATTAATGTAGAAATACAGAGTGCATAGCTGAAGTGTATTCATATACCATATACATATGATGTATTAGGTAGAAAGGAAACAGTCAGTTCTGGAAGTGTGGGAAGGAGGAAAAATTAAAAAGTCTCAAAAAAAAAAAAAGTCTCTTTGACAAGTGCCACATACTGATGTCTGGCAGGCAAGAGTGTCATGAATGCCCAAGTCTCATTGATGCATGTTGGGAGCGAAAGCTAGTACGTCGGGTACTGTAGCCCAAACTACTAAAATGCTGAATATGATATAAAGGATTCAGACCATATAAGGAATTGCAGCTTGCTGCTTATTGGGCTGCCCAGCCAGAGAACAATCAGACGATTCCGATGTTATAGCTGATTGTTGTATATCACTTTTTTCCTGAAATGTATCAATTTCAAATCAGAAAATGTACGATATTAAAGCACTACAATCTGGTACTGATTTTAGTACCTGGGTATTATAGAACATACAATAACATTTTTATATTTGTAATCCAAATAGGGTGGGACGGTGGTGAAGAGGTTAGCACGTCCGCCTCACAGCAAGAAGGTCCTGGTGTGAGTATGTGTGCAAATATTTATGCACGTGTTGGCCCAGTGATGATCTGGTGGACCTTTGCTCAGTGTCGGCTGAGATAGCCTCCCCACTGAACTTAATGGAATTACTCTGGTCGGCAAATGAGAGCATGAGTGAGTGAGTGAGTGAGTAATGAGAAATCCAAATAATACATGCATATAAAAGTAGAAAGAAGATCAGAATTTAAAAAATTAATGCAAAGAAGAAATTCCAACTACAGCAAGAAAACAACAACAACAAGAACATCAACAACAACAAGAACAACAACAACAACAAAAGACCGGTTGTTACTGATAAATCCCCACCAAAATTTTTGAATAGAAGATTTAGCTTTATATGAAAATAAAAAAAAAAAATTGGAGAAAAAAAAATACTAGAAAGCAGTGAGTAACTGTTTTTTTCATTAGGTACAGAATATTAAATTCCAGGTAGAGGACTGCTATAGAGAGCAGAAATGCCACCACACAGCACCAGAGTCCTCAGTTTAAAGCTGAGCTGAGGTTACCTACTGTGTAGAGGACCTGTTCACATCTTTCTTATGTCCGTGTGAATTTCCTCTAGATTCTATAGTTTACCACCACCACCTCCCAAACACATGCTGGTAGGTGGAACGGATATCCAAATTTGCCCGTAGATATCAACGTGTGTGCCTTGTTATAGCCTGCTGCCCCATTAATGGGGTATTCCAGCCTTCCATTCAGAGTTCTCAGGATATTCTGTGAATACACCCTGGCCCTGATCAGGATTGAGAAATTACTAAATGAATATATAAATCTGTATTAAATTACCAATCACTATGCAAATGATGACTAGATGTCTGAAATTAAATGAATTAATGGAGCAAGCGAGTCATCGCAATATGCATTACAATTGCTTTATCAAGATTTACACACACTTATTAGTATTATAATGGCTTATTAGTTGCTCTTGGCAAAAGAAAAAGAAATGACGAAAAATTACTTTGGGAGGACACACTGTTCTTGGCACTGTTCTTTTGCATTGGAATATAAATGATTCCTTCAAAGGCAAACAAGAATTTAATAATTATAGATAATGTTTCTTAATGGCCAAATAAACATAGGTGAGCATTATCTCATATTATTTAGTTTTTTCCTAATGTATGAATTGTTCAGTATAAAGGTAAAGATGAAAGTTTTTTTAAACCAATAAACATCACAGAAATAAAATCTAGTACAAAAGTCTAGTGGCGGCACAGTGGTGCAGTGGTTAGCACGCTCGCCTCAAAGCAAAAAGGTCCTTGGTCATTTCTGTGTGGAGTTTGCATGTTCTCCAGGTGCATGTGCGGATTTCCTCCAGGTACACAGTACAGGAAACATACGCACAGTGGTGGTTCCCCTAGGTGTGAGTGTAAATGGTGTGTGTGTTTTGGCCCAGCAATGGCCTTGCGAGCTGTCAGGGTGTACCCCGCCTTTTCTCACAGTAGGCTGAGGTGGGCACCAGTCTCCCCTATATACTGTATGGCACGGTATCCAAAATGATGGGTCAACATTTACTTTGCCTTGCAGAAGTATTCACCCCGCTTGACTTTTTATTTATTTTGTTTCTTTACAACGTGTAATTACATTTTTTTTAATCTGAATGAAATCCATCATGTGATGGATCTGCACAAAATATTCCAAGTTGGTGAAGTGAAATGAGAAAAATATGCATAAAATAAGATTTTTTAAAAATTTGAAAATTGGCGTGTGTATATGTATTCACCCTCTTGGCTATGAAGCCCCTCAAATGTTCTGGTGCAACCAATTACCTTCAGAAGTCACATAATCAGTGCAATGAAGTCACCTATCTTAGTGTCACATGATATGTTTGTATAAACACTCCTTCTCTGAAAGGCCCCAGAGGCTGCAACACCGATAAGCAAGAGGCATCACACCATGAAGGAGCTCTCCAAACAAGTCAGGGACAAAGTTGTTGATAAGTACAAGTCAGGGCTCTGTAATAAAAATATCCAAATCCTTGATGATCTCCGGAGCACCATAAAATCCATCATCTTCAAGTGGAAAGAACATGGTACCACAACAAACATCCAAGAGAGGACCGCCCACCAAAACTAACAGACCGGGCAAGGAGGGCATTAATCAGAGGCAGCACAGAGACCAAATGCATCCCTGAAGGAGCTACAGAGTTCCACAGCAGAGACTGGTGTATCTGTGCATGGGACCACAATAAGCCGTACACTCCAAAGAGTGGGGCTTTATGGAAGAGTAGCCAGAAAAAAGCCATTACTTGGTGTTAAAAATAAGAAGGCACATTTTGTGTTTGCCAAAAGGCATGTGGGCGACTCCCAAATGTATGGAGGAAGGTGCTCTGGTCAGATGAGACTAAAATTGAACTTTGCGGCCAAAGTTGTCTAGCGCAAACCCAACACATCCCATCACCCCAAGAACACCATCCCCACAGTGAGACATGGAGGTGGCAGCATCATGCTGTGGGGATGTTTTTCAGCAGCAGGGACTGAGAAACTGATCTTAGTCGAGGGGAAGATGGATGGAGGTAAATGCATATTTTTCAAATAAATATGTAAATAGATATTCTTGAGTAAAACCTGTTTTAGTCTGCTGGTGATTTGAGACTGGGGTGGAGGTTTACCTTCCAGCAGGACAATGACTTGAAGCAAACCGCTAAAGCAACATTAGAGTGGTTTAAGGGAGAAACATTTAAATGTGTTCGAATGGCCTAGTCAAAGCCCAGACCTCAAACCGATTGAGAATCTCGAAGATCGCTGTTCACAAGTGGAAACCATCCAACACGAAGGAGCTGGAGCAGTTTTGCCCTGAGAAATGGGCCAAAAATCCCAGTGGCAAGGTGTGGCAAGCTCATAGAGACTCATTCAAAGCAACTTGCAGCTGTAATTGCTGCAAAAGGTGGCTCTGCACTGACTTTATGAGGGTTTTGCACGCTCAAGTTTTCTCGTATTTTGTCCTATTTGTTGTTTGCTTCCCAATTTAAAAAAAAAAAATAATCACTTCTTCAAAGTTGTAGGCATGTTCTATAAATAAAATTATGCAAACCTTCAAACAATTCATTGTAATTCGAGGTTGTGAGGCAACAATATATGAAAAATGCCAACGGGGTGAATACTTTTTCAAGACACTGTACATATAGGGTTGTGAGAATCCCAAATCATTTTTTTCACTTATTTGTTTTACATTATATTAAAAATACCAAAGACTGGCATGAATATCAAAGCTGGAGTTTGAGTGCTAATGTTAGTGGATTTAGCCTCTTTCACAAACAACCTGGCATTTTTTGAATTTGTACGAATTTAGTGGAGCTACAGAGAAGGGATTTTGTGTTTAGGTGAGGTGGATTTGATAGCTGCGTTGTTGTGTTCACATATAAAATGTGTGTTGTAAGAAAAATAGATCAGGTCTGTAAGTCAAAAAGGACGTTGTTCAGGTGATATGACTGTTGCAAGACAAAACAATAGTTGACACGATACTCTTGTGATACTCAGTTGACATATGACCGGCAAATCTAGAATACATGAGGTACTTACGCACTGTCCCAAAAACATTGTCCACTTCATCTGAGAAGTCGTGTGTATTTAACATAGCAATCATAAGAATAATATAGAAAATCTGTACGATACTGAGGTCATCAGATGACCCAAAAGCATTTATATGTCTATTGTGGCGCATAAGATTCAATGGAATTCGTCCAATTTCATGGACCTGTTGTCCTGCAATGGACTGGCAAGCTGTTCAGGGTTTACCCCGCCTTCACCCAGAGTCGGCTGAAATAGGCTTCAGCCTCCCCGTGAACCTAGTAGGATTAGGCAGTTCGGCAAATAAATGGACTCGCCTCACACGATACTGGTATTCATTCCCAGACTGCAACTTTATGCATTACTCTAGAACAGTGGTCCCAAACCCAGTTCCTGAAGATCTACCTTCCTCAAAACTTTCCTGATTTCAACCCTAATCATGTCCACCTGACCTTAAGAAGTTCTAAAAAAGGTGTGTTATAGGTTGAATATAAAACAAGAAGGATGGCAGATCTTCAGGAACAGGGTTGGTGACCACTGCTCTACACCGTTATTAGGTACTAACACTATGTGGTTTTTCATTACAGTTGGTGTTTGAATTCTAAAAACAGCTCACGTAGCCATCAAGCCCACAGGGAAGTTGTTTTACATACCAGTCTTCTGAATGTCTCGCTGGATCAATACTTCTAAATGTAAGGTCAGAGTTTTAAATCTGAGAGTCCATGGGAAGAGTGGAATGCTTTAAAGTGAGGCAGTCACTTGTCAAAGAGTTTAATGTCACTGTGCATAAAATCACTCAATGTTTTTAAATGTTATATACTTAGAAAAATAATGCACAGGGATGTTTATGTGATATGTACTGTTGTTTCTCTCATTTAGGCAAATCATGCAATATAAAGCTATATAGTATAAACATAATAGACCGGACTCCTCTGCTTTACATGGGGCAGATTAGTACCAGGATCCTCTGCTTAACATGGGACAGTATAGTACCAGTATCCTCTGCTTTTCAAGAGGCACTATAGTACCAGTATCCTCTGCTTTTCAAGAGGCACTATAGTACCAGTATCCTCTGCTTTTCAATAGGGAATTTAATTGTACCAGTATCCTCTGCTTTTTATGGGGCAGTATAGTACCAGGCTCCTCTGCTTTACATGGGGCAGTATAGTACCAGTATTGACCGCTTTTCCAAGGGCAGTATAGTAACCAGTATCCTCTGCTTTTCATGGGGCAGATTAGTACCAGGATCCTCTGCTTAACATGGGACAGTATAGTACCAGTATTCTCTGCTTTTCAAGGGGCACTATAGTACCAGTATCCTCTGCTTTTCAATGGGGAATTTAATTGTACCAGGATCCTCTGCTTTTTAAGGGGCAGTATAGTACCAGTCTCCTCTGCTTTAAATGGGCCAGTATAGTACCAGTTTCCTCTGCTTTAAATCGGCCAGTATAGTACCAGTCTCCTCTGCTTTAAATCGGCCAGTATAGTACCAGTCTCCTCTGCTTTA
>JAOUQZ010000030.1:2337638-2354385 GCA_028564935.1 Neosilurus hyrtlii
GAGAGCATCCTGCATCACAGTCTGGTATGGGAGCTGCTCTACTTCGGACCGGAAGGCATTGCAGAGGGTGGTGAAAGCCGCCCAGCGCATCGCTGGAGCACCACTTCCTACCACAGAGGACATCTACAGGAAGCGGTGTCTGAAAAGGGCTGGGAAAATCATTAAAGACACCAGTTACCCAGCACATGGACTCTTCACCCTTTTGCCCTCTGGGAGGCGCTACAGGAGCCTCTGGACTAACACCACCAGATATCGGAACAGCTTCTTCCCCACAGCTGTCAGATTCCTGAACTCTGTCCCCTGACATCAATCCCACCACTAAAGCTGCACTTTAAGACAGGAAAACAACAAAACAACTAACTCCCACTGCACTATTGTAGATATTTATACATGTATAGTCTATTTATATCTATCTATATGTGTGTGTGTGTGTGTGTATATATATAAATATATATAAATCTTATTTCACTTGATCACAATTGCAATACTGTAAATACTGTGTAGATTGTCTATATGATAGACATCATATACAATAATTATAGTTCTACAGCCTCATATCTATAGCCTGCAATAACTATATATAATGCTTATACCTATAATCTTACTGTACATTTGTAATATACATATTTATTTCTGCTAAAGCACTCTGGATGGATGCAAACTGCGTTTCGTTGTTTTGTTCTTGTGACATTGCAATGACAATAAAGTTGAATTCTATTCTATTCTTCTTCTTTGTCGACAGAAAGGCTTTCAGCTTCTCTTTAAAAGATGAAACAGAATTGCAGCCCCAGAGATTCAAATGTCTTGGCACTGACACTAAATAGATTTGCATATTCTCTCACTCACAATGCTGAACTGATTAATCTTACAAAAGTCTTGGGAAGGCTGGCGCCCATCTCAGCCGACACTGAGTGAAGGCGGGGCACACCCTGAACAGCTCACCTGACAATCTCAAGGCCAACACACCCAGGAGTAATTTGGAACAGCTAGTCAGTCTAATGTACATGGCTTTGGACTGTGGGAGGAAACCGCAGTACCGAGGAAACCCACACAAGCACGGGAACAACATGCAAACTCCACACAAAAATGTCCAAGGCCGGGACTTGAACCCAGAACCTTCTTGCTCCTTATGAGGCAACAGGGCCGCCCTTGCCTTGTATATTGTACAATCTGAGTAAAAAACCTGAGAAAAAGCACAGAGGTGTAGAAATGCAGGAACTAAAACTTAAAGGTAGATTAGAACAAGGTCATATAAGGCTTAAAATGTCAGAAGCAGGAGTCTGCATTTGATGCGGGCTGAAACCGGTAGCTAGTGGGGTTCATGGAGCGTATCAGTGATGTGAGGAGATTGTGCAGAATGCGTGAGAACTCTGAAGGGTCAGTATGGAATACACACTGAAGCTTCTTATTGCTTTTAGGCAGGAGACCAAAGTAAAGGGAATTGCAGTAGTCAGGATGAGTGGTGATAAAAGTATAGACCAAAGTTTCAGGCATCTTTTGTGTTCAGAGAGTGGTGGGAGGTGAGCGATACTGTGAAAGAAGAGAAAAGTCTTTTTAGAGAGTGTGGAGAAAGTCTGACTCTGAACTAAATGAGGAGTCAAAATTATGGTTGAGGTTTCACACTATACACCAAATGAAGGTTTAACCGTAACTGTGACAGTTAATTATGTTAATCACTGGGGCATCTGCACAGAAGGTTTCAGACCAATTATAAAGCTTCACTTTTTACCCATGTTAAGTTTTACACAAAAGGAATTCATTCATTATTTCCTATTTTTCAATGCATAATAAAGGGGCAGGTGGTACCAGTGATGTGATGCAGTGCTGCAACAACTAACTTCACTTAATAAATACAATTGAATAATAAAAAGAGTTGCAGAGCAATCTCATTATTGATTAGTTATGAAACACGATGTGGTGTGGACTAGGCCACTTAGAGCAACACATTTATAATAAACCACAGGGTTGGCCTCATGACATTACATGTGTTGCCATGTGTATAAAATATTGATTTACAGTCATTTGTTTGTGGGGTGTGAGAAAGCGCACAAGTGCTATATTGCGAGGTTAATCAATTAGCTTTTAAAAAGCTCAACGAGTGCAGCATGGTGACGTAGCGGTTAGCACGTCTATTTTACAGGAAGAAGGTCCTGTGTTCCAGTCCGGTTTGTGCTCCGTTTGCTTGTTCTTCCTTCCTTGTTCTGGTTTCCTCCCACAGTCCAGAGATGTGCACATTAGGCTGACTGTGTGTTTCAAATTGCCCCAGATGAGAAAATGAATGGTTGTGGGTGTGAGTTGGCCCTGCGATTAGCTGGCAAGCTGCGCAGTGTACACAACACCGTCGCCCAGTGTTGGCTGAGCTAGGCTTCAGCCTCCCTGTGACCGTGTGAATAAACTCTATTAGAATCTATTTTCTGGTGAATGATGCAGTGTTTGATTTTCTTACCATACACCATAAAAACTAATCATCCATAACAGTAATGCCATCTTCAGCGTCTTCAGCAGGGCAGCCCCATACACAGCAATCTGTAATACCCCCCAAGTTCTGACTCCTTTCTATCACATCCAGCATTAACAGTTTCAGCAATCTTCTGTGGAAACAGACCAGACATATAAGCCTTCACAATCAGATGCGCTAACCTTGGGCCAGACGTAGTAGTGTGATCACAAGTGATGAGTGAAAAGTGAAAAGCCAGTTCACTGGTTGTCCTTCCTTGGACCACCTTTGGTAGGTACATTCCACTGAATAACAGGAACATCCTGGTATATGAATATATGCAGAGAATTTTTTGTGCTAATGTTCATGCCTTTGGACTGTGGGAGAAAACTGGAGGACCCAGAAGTAGCCTATGCAAGCACAAGGAGAACCTGCAAACGCCAATAAGAAAGGCACTTTTTGGGCACGAGATTTGTACTTATGTATTTTCACTGCACCACCATGCTGCCTTTAAACTAACCAATTAACCTCAAAATAATGGGTCATTTATTTGATTGATCAAATCAATTAATTACATTTTTATATTATTATTTAGTATGTAATATGGTGGATGATCAGATTCTACTCAAGGGCGGTTTATCCTCCAGGACTGGGAAACTGTTTAACACGTGTTTAAAAAAAAAAAAAAAAACAACAAAACCCTTTCCAACTGTTAATTACAGGTTTCTCAAAGACAAACGGTTTTACAAGATGAAAACTTGTAATTACCATAATTCCAACATCACGTCATGAGTCCATTCATGTGGAACCATTTGGTGGTTTCACTCTTCAATCTCGGCAGATACAGCTCTGGGTGAACACTCTGCAAACTATCTTTTGGAATAGTGTAATGTAGTATGGCATATGGAAAAGACATGATTTGGAACAAACCAACAGAAACAAAAGAAAGAAAAAAAACAGTGCATTGTGGGATACAGTAGAGAACAAAGCAGAGTGCTCTGAAACAAGAACAAGTACTACATCATCTGGCTATTCATACTGCTCATGTACTGCACATTTGTTGGAATTTATTATGAGAAGGGTTCATATTATGGTCTTTAAAACCGAGCCACTGTAGTGCAGCAGATGCTGTTAATGTTGCTAACTGCTGGTATACCATTAGGAAGTGTAATAAAAGTGACAGTAAGCAGCCAAATTGGGGTAATATTAAGTGATATTAAAATTCATGGACATTTCAGATGGTGTGTTAGTTTATTTTAAACCATGCAAAATTTCAGACGTCATCACACCAATGAACAATAATATTTATATGAATTAATCTTCAGCAGGAATCTCAGTAAGCCTCTGGATCTGGTACGAGATCTTGGTTAATGTTCTTTCGCAGCATATCTCATGGTGTGTACATTACATTTGCAACACATGGCTATTAACATGATAACTTTTGGATGATGTTTGCTCACAATATGCTGGTTACTTTTCTTATTTGGGTAAGCAAAGACCACTATCTTCTTCAACTAACTTAGAGCGCTCTGGTGGTGTAGTGGCTAGCAAGTCCGCCTCATGGGATGAAGGTCCTGGGTTCGAATCCCAGACTCAGCGAGTTTCTGTGTGCATGTTCTCCCCGAGCTTCCGTGAGTTTCCACCCACAGTTCAAAAACAAGCACATTAAATGTGAGTGCAAATGGTTGTGAGTGTTGCCATGCAATGGTCTGGTGAGCTGTTCAGGGTGTACCCTGCCTTCACCCGGAGATGGCTGAGATAGGCTCCCGCCTTTCCAATCCCTAGTAGGATTAAGCTGTTTGGCAAACGAATGAATCTGACACTGGCTACATACAGAACCATTATTTTAAAAACTCCAGGTCCATGGAAGTAGACAGTAGACAGACCCTTAGATAAGACCAAGATACAACCTTGAGATATGTTTAGCACAAAAACCTGACATCCTATCACCGAAACAATAATACGAAAAACACAACAAAGCATGATGGTGGCAGGATCATGCTTGGAGGGCGACTTCTCCTCAGCTCTGACTGGGGCTCTAGCAAAGATGGAGGGATTCGTGAATAGCATCAAATACCAATCAGCCGAAAAAAAAGAAATGTGTCACTCTCCAGCAAGATAATGACCCAAAGAACAAATCCAAGTCAGCAAAAGAAATAGCTTTAGAAAAAGAAGATCAGTATTTAGGAATGGCCCAATCAGAGCCCAGATCTGAATGCCATCGAAAACCTACAGCCTTGAAAAAGGTTCTATACAGAATATTTCATAGATCACTATTTATAATTCGCTAGAAATTCAGAAACATTTCTACAAAGAAGAGTGGAACCGATCTGCCAAATCAAGATGTGCCGGGCTGTTACACTCTTACCCAAAATGAGCGAGTGCTATAATACGACCAAAAAACTGCTTTAACAAACTACTAGTGAGGGAACATGCAGAATTTCTATTAGTTTTCCACTGGAATGATCTGACAGGATTCATTGTGCTTTCAGTTACACAAAAGTACTTCTTGAGCCGTTTTTATCACGAGCACTTTCATGTTTTCTGCTACTCTACCTACCTCTGATTCTCAAAGATGATCACATGCAACGCTAAAACAGCAGCACCAGCTTTAATTATCATTCATAGTCTTCAGTACTTTTCTGCAAAACTCTAGAAATACTGTTTACTGCAGAAGTAGGTCAACTCACACTGTAAGATCTTGTAGCAGATTTTTTCCCCTCCCATATGCCAGTTCACACCCACTAGCTAGCCATCTCTTCCATCACACAACAGCCAGAAACTGGCACGGACGAAGTCTAGCATGTGTTTCCTCCAAAGTCATGTGAAGCCAACCACCACATCTTTTCAAACTCCTGCTCATGCGGAGTTCTCAAGCAGCGGTACACACTTGGAGGAAACCATTAGCTGCAGTCTTCAGCACAGAAAATATGAAATAAGGAAATAATTAAGAGCCACCATGTCCGGTTCACAACGCTTTCTTTTATAACCTCAGAAAACACCTAAGCCAGGGTACCGAATGGCGTCCTGAGGACAAAGAAAGGCTGAAAGCTTCAGCTAAATCCCTCCCTGCTAACACAGCAGTCCTTCAATCCATTTCCCATACTGCAGTTTGGTACTGCAAGCTAAACAAGGAAATGACACACCGATACTGCATTCTCAAGCTATAATTTACTTTCTGGCATTAGACAGGAGCTCAGGACTTGATCATAGGCACAAAGGAGCACTGCGAGAAAGCCTTTTAACTCCACGACCTTCGCGGTGGCCTATTTAAGGATGCAGGTGTGTCCTCTATAATCCATCACAGACATGTTTTTAGTCGGAGATCAAAGAGAAGAAGTGGACGGAGCACCGGGGGGGTAGAGCTCAAGGAAAAACAAGACCTCTGACTTATGGCACATGCTGGTAGAAATGTCTATAGATTTGTGATTTAACCACATAGATTACTATTCACTTTATAAGATAAGGGGATCCTTGAGTCTGAACTAATTTAGGTTTTTATAAAAAGTTTGAAATAAATGATCCGTTACTTTTGATGCCAAAAGGAGAAAGTGGAAGTGAAGTATTGATTTTATCTGGGTTTAGAGTTTAACCATACTCTTACTGAAAAGAAAATGCATTGCGTTTCTGCGGTAAGTAAGGGATAATGCACAGTGAGTCAGTCTCTACCGGGAAATAAACTCCGACAGGGGGATCAGAATCAGGTTTGCATCACCCTGAAGGGGTTAATTCTGCGTTTTTGATCAACCCTCTGTGCATTATCCAGCCAATAACAGAGATACTTATAAAATTTTGATTTAAAGAACGGGTTTTTATTTTATTGCTAGTGCTAATGTCACACACCATAGCAATAGTCTGTTATACTTAGCAATAGGCCATTATGTCACTGTTATTCATCATGATCAACCAATCAGATCTGAGTATTCAATCAAGCCCAATAATAAATAATTTAGCATCTCAGTCTCAGATAATTGTTTAAGCACATACTACAGGAAAATATAAGAAAAGCAGAATAAACCAGGACTTTTATGGCTGATTTTAAAAATGTTCAATTGAATTGAGTTTGTGGGGTGGATAATATCTACTGTATTATAATCATATATTCAATAGATTTTCTCATTTCTGATTGTTGCAAAGCCATGAAATAGCTCTTGGCATTAAACAATTACCATGGGATAACCAAATTTTTGTATTGTTGCCACTGGATAAGGTAAATGTCTGTTGCATGACTGGCATGTGCAATAGTGATGTGACTGCCATTTTGAATGAATAATAAAACATGTATAGAATTTGGCTTTTGTATGATATGAATAATGAAAACAACCCTTCGTCCAAATAATTCTCTATATCCACCCCAAAACCTCATTTCTGTTTGCTTTTCTTATGTCCCCATGTAGTTCATACTAAAATAATAATTCACCTCATGCTTTGGTGGATTTCGCTAAATCAGATGTGCAATGTAATCAGAATGCAAAATTAGTGTAATTGTTATTTCAGTTCTATCTAAAGAGTAGTTTTGGGGTTTTCTTTTTGAACCTATTGTGATGCACAATCTAAAATGTGCTAGATAACGCTGGGTTGTGCATTAGTGACTGTGATAATCAGACATCCATCTACTGACAGATTGCAGAACTCGGTCTTATGCAGGTAGCAATAACAACGTCCTATTTCTTCCCGACATTTCTGAGTCATACGATTAAAGAGACCAGCATAAGTCCACCTAGAATAGTGTTTTTGTATTCTAGTGAATTAAGAACAGCAGGATCTGATGATGAGCATAAGCTCCTCATCCAAACAATAATGGGAACGCTGCATCTGTTACCAGTGCTGGTGGAGAACCACTGAAAACAAGAAGGCACATAACACCCTCATATTTACTGCATGCCATTCATGGTACCTATTTATACCCACAATGACTCATCTAGTGATAAAAAGAATATAAAAAATCCTTACTGGCACTGTTATCCCAGCCTGCGAAAGCTTTGGTAACAAATATGAAAGGTCTGAAGCAGCGGAATCGACTGAAATAAAACAGCAACATAACCTTCTGTACAGCTAAGGCAACTTCATAGCAAATACAATAAAGGACAGTGACATTAAACAGTAGCCGGTTGGACATGCGGAGTGTAAGAGAGAAAATTCATTAACACAATGTAAAATTAATTATATGTTCTTCTATGTGGGGAATAGCACGTCCATATTATTGAATGCATCAGTATATAATACACAGGAAGTGCACAATCTGACTGGTTCAGTATTAGGAAATTAAAAACATTAACGTATTCCGAGTGGATGTTTAAATCAAAACGATGAACATTTACTGTTTATTAAACCTGGAGCATGCAGCTACTGCATTTACTAACCCTAAAATGGAAGAATGAACCTTAAAAAAAATTTAATTTTATGTTTGTTTTTGTGTGTGTGTGTGTGTGTTTCTGAATAGTATATACTAAAACACAAGGAATGTGGTTTACTTATGTTTCCGTCTAGTATAATATATACTAAATTCTGAATAAGTAGGCTACACAAACTTAATTAGCAACACAGTGTTTACTTTTGCTTGGAATGTGCAAAGCTCACTGGATAATAAACCATAAAAATATCATTTTAGTTTGCGTTCATTTTATGTTTCCATGTTGGATATACATAACCTCTTAAAGAGAGTTAAAGAGACACCATTATACAGCTATTATGGTTCTGCTCACATGTACTTTAGAAAAACAAATTTCTGTTCTATTTTGTGACATTCCCACCGCCTTCACTGCCAATTGTTAATTACAATATATACACTCACCAGCCACTTAACAGAAAAAATGTGACGAAAACCTGTACGTTCATATTCAATCAACCATTCATATCTGTAAATACCTTCAGTTATTGTTTACATCAGTCTGAATGGAGGAAAAACATGACCTCAGTGACTTCGACTGTGCATCGGTGGAGTGTTTCAGAAACCACTGCTGATTTTTACGCACAAGAGTATCTAGAGTTCTACACAGAATTGCGCACAGGGCAGCGAAGAATAGCTACAGTAGATTAAAACTGTATATATACAGTAACTCATATAACTACTCTTTATAACTGTCCTGATCAGAAAAGCATCTCAAAATTGATAACTTCTTAAACCTTGGGGCAGATGGGCTACAGCAGCTTGAAGTCCACCCTGGATTCATCTTTTATGGAATGTTTCCACCAACAATCCTCAACTCTGATGCATCAATGCTACCAAGAATTGTGGTTCTGAGAGCAAATAGGGAGCAGAGCACTACCCAGTATTGGTGTGTTGTTCCTAATAAAGAAAGGGGTCTTAATATGTAAAGAAGCGGATCATATTTTAACCACATTTTATGTTTAAAATGTGTAAAACTATATTAAAAGAGCACCCCGGTATCGCGATACCTAGGTGCCGATTCGAACTGTATTGCAAGTCTATAAACATTCCGATTCAAAACAAGAACTTTTTTTCTCCTATTTTTTATTACAATTTTAAAACATTGATCCTTGTAAAAGAAAGTTTATTATTTGTTATTTCTACACAAAGTTGGTAAATAATTCCCTCCAACCACATAGGATCCAAACATGAATAGCTCAGAGAGCGCCAACTGTAGGAGTGTTTCACAACCTTGAATTCAAACATATAAATTATTAATTCATTAAAAAATACATTTGTCTTGAAGCCAGGGTGGCGATACATGAATCAGCACACAAAGGAAATGTGATGCATACGTGAACTGAACCCCACTCTCCAACCCCTCCCACCTACCCAAAAAAAAAAAAAAAAAAAAGGCCCAGAAATTAAGGGTGATGGAGATTTTGGGCTGAGCCTGGAATTCACTGAACGCAAGTGTTTCCTCAGCTATGCTGCTTGGAGAGAAATGTGCTGTACATACCCGGAGCATGCCAAATCCCTCCCACGATAAAAACATTCCCTCAATCCATTTTTGAAACACTATAGCTGCAGAGAGGAAGCGGGAGAGAGAGAGAGAGGCTCACGGGCCACTATTCATAGCAACAGAAATGTCTCTTGTGTGGTAACTTTGGTGATCGCCTAGGCTCCCTTTTAGATCCCTTTGGTATGTCGACACTACAACGGCTGAGAGTTAGAGGGCCTCGTCCTTTATACTGTACAGCTTGTGGGAAAGAAGTGCATTCGCATAATCAGATCATCTACAGTGGCATCTCTATCCAATGCAGTCAACCACCGAGAGGGAACAGATCGGTGGCAAAAAATAGAATACCACCCCTCCACCTGCGATCACACTCATCAAAAGATGATACCACTATTGTTAGAAAGGATGCAAGACACACTTTCAGACTCACATATCACCACGTCTTGCTTATATACACACACACTATACGGCCAAAAGTTTAAGGACACGTTTGTTTAAGCAACACACCCATATGCGTCTCCCTTTGCTGTTATAATTACTTCCACTCTTCTGGGAAAGCGCTGCACTATTTTGGAACATGGCTCTGGAGGATTTGAGCTCATTCAGCCACAGGAGCATTAGCGAAGTCAGGCAACCATGTTGGGTGAGGAGGCCTGAAGTGCAGTCAGTGTTCCAGTTCATCCCAAAGGTGTTCAGTGCGGTTAAGGTCAGGGAGCTGTATACGAGGACACTCGAGTTCTTCCACACCAAGCCTGAACAACCACGTCTTCGTGGATCTCCCTCTGTGCTCAGGGGCATTATCATGCTCGAACATGTTGGGGCGTCTTAGTTCCAGTGAAGGGAATTGGTAATTCTATAAACATACGAACACATTGTATATATAGTTGTGTGCTTCTAACTTTGTAGTACCAGTCTGGAGATGGTTGTGATGGTGGGATGTTCATAATTATTTGGCTATTTAATGTATATTGCCACGGCTGCACTGATAATAACAGTAAAGGTGTATGTATATAAACCCATTACTAAAAAATAATAATAATCACCAAATGACTGCTGTGACCCCTAAACAGTCATATCCAAAACCTTTCAAATGGCAACCTATGCAACAAATTTGGTGACGTCATTTTCTTTTAGTTATCACTTTTCTTCGAGTTAAAAATCCTTGGCAATCCAAATTTAAAAAAAAATTTTAAAAACCCACAAACTTGACTGCAGTGTCCACAAATAACAAGGTCAAGGGCACACATCCAATCCCAACTGAGACTTTCTTGATGGCAACCCATCCACCAAATTTGTTGATCCTATGTCATTTCCTTCTGAAGTTATTACACTAACAAAACTTGACAAGCCGAATATAGAAAAAGTGACCTTGTGACCTTGAAAGAAGGTCACTGTGACCCATACACAATCCCACCCTATTCGCACCGAAGATGGACCCATGCACCAAATTATGTCATCTCCTTCCAAAGATTTCACGCTAACAAGTCGTACAGACAGACGGAACCCATTTCTATAGCTCTGGCTCTGCTCACCTTCGGTGACAGCCGGAGCCAAAATGTTTTTAATGCCAGTGCACTAAAGAGCACGCTGCTTAAATTGACCAAAGGCGCCCAGATGCAGTTGCCTGTGAATAAATAAACAAGTGTGCATCAAACCTCTCTTTCATCAGAGCTATCTGCTTCCACTGTGCACCAATTCACACTTCTTACACAGCAGCAATACAGGCAAAGAAGAGCCTTCACTGATGGAGAGAATCAGCATTCAGTCAAATCCAGATTCCCCTCAATAATGATCAGTGTACAGAACAAAGGTGCAGTGTACCCTGTTTTCATTCACCAACATCCATCAAACACACGGCCGCTTTACAATAAACTGAGCAAGGAAAAAAAATTAAAATAAAAAGTGTGGTCAAGAATAAAGATGCATGACTCCTCACTACTTTGCTGTGGTAATAAACAAAATGATCAAATGTTCAGCCTCTCTGAGAACAGACATAGTAAATGTTTAAAAAAAACTATATACAAAACATCCCTAAACAAACCGAGCGAGGCCCAACCAGCCACAGCTTCCAATCCTTTCTTCTTTCCACTTTAGTTAGGTGATGGCAAGCTATTATTACGTTACCAAGGTACCAATTACAACTTCATGGTGTGAGCTGTTACATGCGTGTGTTTTTTTCCTTGTTCCTCACTTCTGTGTTTTGGTGAAAGCTGCTGCCCTCTTTACGCTTAACGTCATGTAGTGGGGAAATTGAGAGCAAATGTTTCTGAAGGATCTTTGCATTTCTTCGCAGCTTAAAATCATGTTTTAATCATGTTTCTTTCTTTCTACGTGATAATAAATGATGTCACACAAGTGAGAAATCCTACAAAGACCTTCTTGCGCCTTGGCGGTTGAACCCAAGTAAAATCAGACACCATTAGGCGCCTGTGACATCATATAGTACATCGACACTGAATTAGTTAACACCTCGATGCTAATGAGGAAGATAACCACAGGACGCAGGAACCTGTACAATTACAACTGGGAAGATCCTTACACATGGTATAATAATTAGACTGTCTCTTTAAATACATTTTTACATGCTAAAAATTAAAAAAAACACACAACAGAAAAGTGTTCACTCTATTATCTGTAGATCATGAATTAAAATCCTGATGACTCCACAGTCATCCATGGCCAGAAGACAGCATAACTGCCTGGCTCAGGGAGGAAGGGAGGAATGTCAAGCACACCCTGTCAATCACGGCAACACCAGTCATTGGCGTCTGTGGGCCATGTATACATAGGGGCAGATAGTGCTTTACTCCTAGTGTGTTACGCCGCCCCTGGGCAGCAGCTCGAAAAGAAATGCAGTCAGCTGGAATCACCTGCCTCGGAGGAAGCATGTGGTAACCTTTGCCCTCTATGCTTGGAAGCTGTCACGTGATAAAAAACAGATGTCCAGTGGACGGGAACTTGGTCATGACTATATTAGTTTTAAATTTAAAAAAATAATAACATAATAATGCTCTAAATTATAAAAATTAAAGAAAAATCAAGAAGGGAAAAAAACATAAATATGAAGTATATTACCCGAGTAATATACTGTGTAAGTTAATTTGTTAATGAACAAAACATTCTATGGTTGTAACACAACTATCTTTAACTTCTCACTCCCTCATTTGGCGCGGGGAGACTGAGCCAGCACTGAGCGAAGGCTGGGTATGCCATAGCACACAGGCAGGGCAATACACACACACACAACCACTCACAGCCTCACACCTAGGGGCAATTTAGAGCAGTCACTTAGCCTAACGTACATATCTTCGGACTGTGGGAGGAAACCAGAGTACCCAGAGGAAACCCTCACAAACACATGGAGAACATGTAAACTTCACGTAGAAACACGTGCTAACCTCTATGCCACTGTGCCTCCTAGTCTTTAACTAGTTCTATCTAGATGGATTCAAAATCAACCACAACACTCTGACACTGTGGTGTACGCTCCATGAAGTTTCATGAGTCCTGGCCTTGTTTTGAAGCCTGCAGATTCTCAAGGCCTTATATCAGAGGGAAGCGAAACAGGAGGATCCCTAAGAAGTTCAAAGTTATATAAAAAAAAAAAGAGCCTGATTCTTTTTAACAGAAGCCAGCTGTCAACTGATGGTGATGAGAGCAAGTCCAGGACCAAAGAGGACAGACGAATACGCCTCAGGGCCCTGAAGAACTTTGCCCATCTAAGGTGAATTCTTCCAAAGCTGTTTGAGTTTCCAATCAACGATCTACAGCCACGTCCCCGTTTCATTTTATAAACTGCACTTCTGTGCACTGCTGCTTCAGTTCAATACATAATGCTTAATGTGGCTGCAAAATTGCTGAGGCATGGAGTACGCGAGCGTTTTAGAATACACCAGAATTAACGGAGAACGAAAGTCAATCAATTTAAGCAATATAATAGAAAGTAATAGAAAGCAGTTCAACATGGGCTTGCTTGCTTGTTTGTTTGTTTGTTTGTTTATTTATTTAAAAGCATCTTACAATCTTGACAAGCATTAACATCAAATACAACTAAATATCACAACCATAAATATAGTTTTGGGGTTAAATAAATAAATAAATTCTATAAATTGTCCCACTATACAGCACATCAGTAATATACACGCATGATGATATACTTACTATAAAATCACCACGATGACTTCATATGGTTTCGTTTTAGCATCTCCACTGATACAGCCTACTTTAATTAACGTGTCGGCTTCTCCCTTCACATTAACACAAACTGATTACTAATTTCAACATGACTGTGAACAGACATCCATCATCTGAGCAGCTGTTCCTGGAGCACTTCTGATTGAAAAGAAATCCAAACTCTCATTAAATGGTGTTCAGAGTCTGGATTTTCTCTTTTTTTTCCTCCCTCCTTCTTAATAAAATGGAAATCTGTCTTCATAATTAATCCTTATCTCAACAGCTCTCTGGCAAAATGCCAAATGCATAAAATTTATTTGTATTATTGTTTTGGTGTTGTCTTTAAATGGGCCCACTCACTCGTGATTAGGCCACGTGCTATAGCTTCCATTATCAGTTCATTTAGGCTGAATACAAAGGTTTCTCGGCAAAACCACCCCAGCTTAGTGCTTAGTGTCTCTGATTCGCCCGTTGTGCATCTTGATTTGGTTCTGTGTCTGTTTATAATACCAATAACAAGACTGTGTGCCCTGAGAAATGATCTCGCGCAGTTTTTCACTGCGTACGTCAACCGTGTCTGTGTTGACGGCCACCATTTTTGTGATGATGATGATGATGATGATGATGATGATGATCGTTCTGCACTGAGTTCTCTCCTCAAGATGGCGATGTTTACTAATATCATATATCATAGCACACTGTACAGGGGCCACGGACGGAGCAAATAAGCCTGGCAAGTGAACAGGTCCGTTTAAGGACCAATTAAATGAGTTTACAAGGAGATCATCATATAGGCATTTTCCCAAAGAAAAACAGACCACTTCAAAAAAACATATGAAACCGAAATAAAAATAGCAGTCAAACCAAGCAAAACAGATCAAACTTTGTTCTTCAGCTCAGAAGCCTAGAACTATCTTTAAGAGGAAATCTCAGCTCTACCTTTCACACATACACTACAGTTAAAAAGCACAACACAAGGCTTTTATACAGAATGAATTCCACCAACTAACCTGAACCCAAAAACTCCATTTAAAGTAAAAGAAGTTGCATTGAATGTCATATTCTTGTTTCCAACTTTAAAACCCAGCAGTCACACTTTTGTCGTGTGGTAACAGCGCCCCCACCTGGGCATCTGACAAAACAACACATTGCAGTCTTTCATTATACTTGCTTGCTTCAGGCTAAAAGCTATCAATTCCTAACAAAGGCACCCTAAATGGATTTATTTTAAGGGGAAATGTTCTGTTTATACTCTATTAGAACAAAAAAAAAAGCAACAGTACACTATGTAGTGCCTCAACCACAACCTCCTGTACTGCCACTAATAACACTAACAAAAAAAGGGGTCGAGGACAAGAAGCCAGGAATTAAAAAAAAATAAAAACTACCTTTAAATCTACTGAAACTTTAGAAGGCCTGTCAACTGCTCTGGGCAAAACTGAGGTTTGTGTGTTTATCCAGATGTTTTCTTACTCTGTAGGCTTGAATTACGTTTGGGTCTTGGCAATTCAGATTGCTGTGGATTATAAAAAGGAGCACTCGCAGGGTAAAATAACGTCTACAGAAGCAGCCGGGTTCTTTTGATGAGCTGGTTTTACGTAAAGACAGAGCATGCTCAAAGGTGCATCCATGTTAAAACCAGGAACTACCCCAAGAGACACAAACATCATCTCCACGCATGGATAAGCTGCGTAAAATCTTTACCTCCGTTTCATCCTCTTCTCTGACTCCCAGGTCCAGCACGGCTTGAGGCTCTTTTAGTCTAGCTTGCGAAGACTGGCCCATCTGTAGGTTGAGCTGCCAGCCTATATGGTCCAGCTAGGAAGCAACAACGACAAAAAAAAAACTTATTAAATACATCACTTTCTTTTGCTCAGGGCTTTTTACATAGGAAACAGAAGCCAAGCCAAGCACAGAGCTGAGCACGTTTGGGTTTGTAGCCCAGCAGTGGTTTTGAGCCAGTCCTAGAGTTTTATTTAAACTCACTACCTTCATGTCAGCTCTAATGAGCAACCAGGGCCTCGTGCCCAATGCATTTGGCTCTCAAATTCTGGGATCTACATTGATATTTCATGGAAAAGCCTGCATATTTCATGCCTTAGTATTAATATTCAATCAGGAAGACCGTTACTATTATTAATCCGTACAGCCTAGAATAAATGTCTGGGGGAAAAATCCCAAAAGTACAGCCTGGTGTGCACTGAAAGCAGGTCTACTGAGAGTATGCATATGGGAAAGTAATAAAAAGCGTTTACTTTCGCTTACTGATATTTCATTGCGGCAGTGTTGTTTCTGTATGAAATAAAACCTGTACGGATCAGAAATGCTTTTACATGAACTGCTCGTGCTTCTAGGAATCATTTCAAGTACACTGGGCACGTCTCACACACAGCCGCAAAAAAATAAATAAACAAACAAACCAGCCGTTTCTTGGGCTTTACTATTTTAATCACAGTTTTCATGCTTCGCAGCATGCTCTTCACCAGCCTTTCACAGTGCTCTTGGGTAACTTTATGCCTGTCCTGGGGCAAAAATTCAATCAACTCAGCTTTGTGTGATGGCTTGTGACCATCCATCTTCTACTACATAAGTGTACACACCCTCCCACCCACGTACACACACACACCAGCCATAACATTAACACCCCCTGGTCCTTGACTAGACAGCCCTATACCCAGCAATCTGCAGTGCACTGTGTGTTCTGACTCCTTTCCATCATATCCAGTATGTACTACAGTAGCTCTTCTGTGGGATCAGACCAGACGTACTAGCCTTCGCTCTCCATGTGCATCAGTAAGCCTTGGGCACCCATGACACCCTTAACACTTTACTGTTTGTCCTTCCTTGAACAACCTTTAGTAGGTACTAACTACTGCAAACCAGGGACACCCTACAACACCTGTCGTTTCGGAGATGACGATACCCAGTCATTTAGCTATCACTACGTAGCCCTTGTCAAATCCTTATAGTATCCCCTACGCTTCAGGAAGGATACAATGTTTTCACAAGTTGTCCCCGCCGCAGACAATTCTTGTTAACCCTCTAGCAGTGCTGGTTCTCTATGGATTTATTTTATACTTATGTTGAACGGGCCCTATGGAACGCCCTACCAGCCTATCCAAACTGGATCACAGGTCAATTCACCAAAAAATTCCCATTAACGATCTAGGGGGTGCAGTTGACCATGTGGGGAATGCATCTAGTGTTCTGTGAACAGAAGTAGGAATGCATTTCTAGTTTTTCCTGC
>JAOUQZ010000030.1:2379542-2397273 GCA_028564935.1 Neosilurus hyrtlii
GGGGAGGCTGGCGCCCATCTCAGCCGACTCTGGGCGAAGGCGGGGTACACCCTGGACAGCTCGCCAGGCCATCGCAGCTGTCACCATCATTTGACAGTAAATTTGATTTGGCTGGTTGGGAACAAGAAGCACCAAAGCACAGGCCTGCTGTGAACTAGAAGCTGCTGGAGCATCCTGCACTGGAACACTGTGCTAAGCATGGTGGGGTAGCATAATGCCCTTGGGCTGTTTTACTGTCAGTAGAAATGGTGCATTGTACAAAGTGGACAAAATAATAAAGATGGAGGACGACCTCAGAATTCTTCAGCATAACATCAAACCAACAGAAACTTGGCCCCAAATATAAAATCTAGTGGAGAATCGTTAAAGCATGTTAACCTTATGCATTCAAAATGGCCTTCCCAAAGTCCTGACCTCAACACTATCAAAAATATCTGGACTGTGCTTGGGTCTGTGCCAGGAACAACAAAATTATCTAAAGTCTGTAAAGATAAATAGTGAAATATTCAGCTTGAAGGTTGTTGGTACCTGCCACCAGTGTTTGTCCAGTCAAGGAAAGATTCAACCAAATATCAGATGTGCTCTCTGTATATTTTGGCTCTGTATCTACTTTTGAAACTGAGACTACTGCAGGATAAAACACACATACAGTCATTCGCACTTACACCTGGGGGCAATTTGGAACAGCCAATTAGCCTAATGTACATGTCTTTGGAATATGCAGGGAATCAGAGTACCCAGAGGAAACCCACACAAGCATGGAGAGAACATGCAAACTCCACACAGAAATGCCCGAGCCTGGGACTATCTTGCTGTGAGGCAGACGTGCTAACCACCATGTCACCATGTCACCATGCCAGCAGTAGTTTGTTAATATGTAAAGTTTGAAAATAATTTTTAATCCTAATTCTGGGTAAAATAGAGAATGACCAACAAAAAATATGACAGTCAGGAGCTTGTGTTTGGTGTCACCCTACTTACTACAGCAGTAGATAAAATGCAAAGTTGCATAAGAGTCTGGAAAGAGCAGCTGCTGGTTTGCACATAGTACAAATATTTTACTAGTTACATCAATACTTCTTAGAATTGTGATCCAAGCTAAAGGGAACATTCAGTCACGTATCGAATCACAGTGTCACATTATCAGACCTCATTTATTTGGCAGGTGTGCAGAGGATTGTGGGAGCATTTTAAGATTGCATTAAGCCTTTAATACATGGGACTCATTATTTAAAGCTACACCAAACAAAGAGCAAAATCTGACACATTCTAGTTCTTTATTCCGAGATCTTACAGGAAAATAAATTTTAATTAAAGTATTTATTTATTTATTTATTTATTAATTATGCCATGTAAAAGTCAACCTTTTAAACTATGCCTATTATTCATATTGATGTAAATTAGTAAGTACAATAAACTATTCAGAAGCTGTTTATACAGTATATATATATATATATATATATATAGTTCCATTCATACAACCTTATGTTGCTCGACATCCCCCCTCATCAGCCGCCTACCAGGGATGATCACACAGTTTCTGTGGCTAAGGCAGTACTATTATCCCTGACGCTACCAGCATCTTAACGCCACTGGGGGATGTCTACTAGTTCTGATTATGCTGGTACTTGGTTATTGTTAATTACTTAAACATCAGTTAGCTGTTTCATTCCTATTGCTGGCTTTTGCCCATATCCAACTTTACCCCTGTTGTGCTGTTGCCTGTAGGAGTTTCTTTGCTAACTTAAGTTTACTGCCACAAAAGGACGAGATAGGACAAGAACGTTACCATGGATTGGCCAACAGCTTAGCTTAGCTTAAAGTGCATGTCTTTGGACTGTTGGAGGAAACCATAGAACCCAGAGGACACTCTTTAAGCACGGGGAGAACATCTAAACTCCGCAGAAGACCCCAAGACAAGCTCATGACTGGAACCCAGGACCTTCTTGCTGTGAGGTGAATGAGCTAAATACCACACCATCATGCCTCCATGTACTCTATACAGTTAAGGGAAGGAACTACTGTGCTGAGGTTTGTTTGTATAGCAGTGTTTGAAATAAGAACAGAAAAGCTTGTTGTCCCCCAGATGACCTCCTGACAGTAAGGAGATTGTCTGCATTTCAAATTGGTTCTCCTTAATTCTGATTCACTCACTCACTCGCCAAACTGCTTAATCCTATTAGCCAACAGTGGGCGAAGTCTCTTTCAAAAGAGACTATAATAATCAATATATTACCAATATTAGTGGATTTACAGCTATTGGACACAGATTTAAACATTGGACACTTTCATGAGCCTTATCCATATGCTTCTCCCTTATCTTTTTTACCACTTTTGTTATCTTCCACATCTCTTTGTACTCCTGTCTAATTTCTTCATCTCTCCAAGTGTCTGTGCAATGTGGTATTGCTCATCGCTTCCCCTCGATGCTCTCCTGAAGTTCCTCGCACTCTCTTTGTCCTCCTCTGTCCAGATGTCACCCCAAGTACCTTCCTAGTTTTCTCCCTCACCACAACTGCTGTAGCTTTTCAGTCATCCATCATACCCTCACTGCTACCCAATGCCTGTTTTAATTCCTCTCTGAATCTGCACTTGCACAGGAGACTAGGGTCATGGGGAGGCTGGTGCCTGTCTCAGCCAATACTGGGCGATGGTGGGGTATACTCTGAACAGCTCTCCAGACGATTGCAGGGCAAATCTGTGTCATATCTGTTTTGGTTATTTGCTGCAAAGTACAAAAATGAATGAACTTTCTATAAAAGTGGTGAAGCCACAACGGTCACTCCCTCACTCTCACATGCTCACCCAGGTCTGTCAACAGTGGAGTCATGTTACAGGGTGCCCTCATGTCTGTCTTCCTTCTGGTTCTCTCTTTTTAGTTATGCTGTCTTAGGCAGTCATGGAAGAGTCCCTGCTTTCAATCAGCACTAATAAACTCTCTTCTTTAACTGTTACACTGGTATGAGCATACACCCTCTCTGTCTCAGCCTCTCTTTGTTGAGGTACACATGCTACTTCTGAGATACCAGATCCTTCTGTTTTCGGAATCCTGTGATCCGTCCTGGTGTGCTACTACTAGTTGGAGTTCTCTTGGAAGCCCTTCGCTCCTGCTGATGATGTTCAATATGCACCTAAATATACACTCAGAAACTCTGAAGATGACTTTTCACTGCTGGTGATATAAATTTATATATAATTCTACTAAAAGTATTTAGGACTACAATACCCATTACAGTCTTAAGAAAACCAGCTAGACTTCATGTTAAACTATGCTAAAGTTTCCATTACATGGTTTGCATTTCTATCTGGTTTCACTCAAATGAGAACGGGTTTCCCTTTTGAGTCTGGTTCCTTCTCAAGGTTTCTTCCTCATGTTGACTGAGGGTTTTTTCCTTGCCACCGTCACCACGGACTTGCTTATTGGGGATGTGTAGGGGTTATAGAGAAATATTTTAATGTTTTCAAATTTGTTTAATTATGTAAATGTACTACAAACCTTGTTGTCATACAAATAAAACAGAACTGAATTGAATTGAATTGAATAATATTTGCCATTTATTTATTTACTTACTTACTTACTTACTTACTTATTTATATCTGTTTGTGTTCACATTCAACATTATAGCATTCAGTGTGAATGAAGCCTGAATGAAAAGCCAGATTTCTTTCCTGTTTTTTTCCTAAATTGGTCTGTAAGAACTGAGACTTGTGTAATGTTTCATAATTGCAGTTTTAGGATTAAATAATCCATTACATCGTTTCCATTTTATCTGTTATTATATTTGAACTTGTTTCTGATTTAAATGACTCAGAGAAAGAGGTTGCAACACTTTTTGCAGTTCATTCAGTTTCTGACTGACTGTTTCTACTGGAAACAACATTTGAATACAGTAAACCCACATATGTCAGCGACCCACTTACAATGTGTACATAATGATAATATACGTATTTACAAGTATTTATACTTGAATAGATAAAGTCATATCTTACATCTGACCTCAAAATGGAGACAGTCGCAAATCTCACTCACTCATTTGTTGAACCACTAAATTCTGTTAGGATTAAGGACAACACTCGGTGAAAGCGGGGTACACCCAGAACAGTGGTCAACACAAACAACCATACACACTCACACCTAGGGACAATTTGGAACAGCCAATCAGCCTAATGTGCATGTCTTTGGACTGTGGGAGGAAACCGCCATACCCGGAGGAAACCCACGCAAGCAAAGGGAGGACACGCAAACTCCACGCAGAAACGTCCGAGTGAGGCGGGTTCTTGTTCTGAAGGAGTGCTGACCAGTACCTCACCGTGTCGCCCGCAAAATTCATTAAAATATAATCAAATCATTTTTTAAGATCATAAGAATTTTGCAATTACTTTGTTTTATTTGTGCACTGACAGGGTCAACACTTAGTTGAACTGGCTGTGTTAGGAAAAATATATTTTCAGGTAACAAATGACATCTTTGTATTTTGTTAATGATCTTAATTTATTTGAAGTCCAAAAATATTAATATTATAAGTCTACAGTAAAGCTTTTGTCAACTGTGAAAGCTCACTGAACTGTGTGTGTGTGTGTGTGTGTGTGTGTGTGTGTGTGTGTGTGTGTGTGTGTGTGTGTGTGTGTGTTTAAAGGTGCGTTTTACCCTCCATTACCTTCCCAACAAAACCACCCCAGCTCATGGGCTTAGTATGTCTTATTCACCTGTTTTACATCATGTTTTGGTTCCATGTCTGTTTACAATAACAATAATAATAGCTCACGACCAGAGGAACGACCCTGCACATGTGCTATAACTTGGTAATGCAACACAGATTCATAGAAAGTTTATAAGCAAACAAGAAGGGATACGATTTCAAGAGAAATAAAACTGTTTAGATGATGTTTACTAATATTATGCCACCTTGTGCAGGGGTCGCTGCCACTCACTCACAGGAGTAAACAAATTTCAGAAGGACATTATAGTCTATTTCAATTTATTTCCAGGAGATAACACTATTTCATCTTCATTTAATATACCTGGTAAGTGAATGGACCCCTTTAAATGAATGTTGGAATATATGCTGTGAATTGGATATGCATGTAAGTGTGTGTGTGTGTGTGTGTGTGTGTGTGTGTGTGTGTGTGTGTGTGTGTGTGTATGTGTTTGTATGTGTGTGCGTGCGTGCGTGTGTGTGTGCGTGCTTGTGTGTTTTATAACTTTCCCTTGATTACCAAGATAAAACAAATCTAAATCAGCTGCAATAAAACAAATTAGCTGACATCTTTTAGGCATTTTGCAAAAAACCCTACAGGAAGTCCAGTACGCCACCTTTACCTTCTCTCATGGACCAAATTTCTCTCTCTCTTTTTTTTTAATAAATCGATGGAGGGTTGTGTGGCAAATGGCAAAGTCCTTTGTCGCAGACCTCACTGTCCTGAATTCATCCTTCACTGTGTTTGCATTTACGTCAGGACAGGCACATGGACACCCCACCCCTTGTGCAGTTTCTCTCTCGTGGCGTAGTTTAAAAAAAAAATCCAGAACATATAAAATGTAGGTACATTGTGGTTTATTCTGATTTTTTAAAAGCTATTTATTTAAATAAAAAAGGGAGATACTGTACCTGCCTATTGAAAGGTATCTTTTTAATTAACACTCAGTTTCAGCTGATTCTGGGCGAAGGCGGGGTGCACGCACAACAAGGTAACCAGACCATTACAGGGCGACACACAAACAACCATTCACACTCACCCCTAGGGGCAATCTGGAACAGCCAATTAGCTTAATGTGCATGTCTTTGGGCTGTAGGAGGAAACTGGAATACCACGAGGAAACCCATGCAGGCACTGGGAGAACTCCACACAGAAACGTTCTCAGGACTTCCAGGCCCTCCTTTCTGTGAGGCGGACTTGCTAATAACTACTCCATCCTACGCTAACAAAAAATGATAAAACTTTCTTTGCTAGTGTGACACATGCTAGCGATGCCTTTAAGAAGCATTAAAAAAACTGATTATGATATGACTTTATAATGCTTCATACAAACCATTAGGGCAGTATGACAAAAAAAAAGATCATTAATACATTCCCTTTTTCCTTGAGAAGTATTTTTTTGCAGAGAGAATGTTCACATGTCGCTACGTTCTTCTAGGAAGGCGGAGGGAGTTTATGAGTACGTGCACTATTAATATCATTACTGTAGCTCGTTTCTGATTGGAGGAATAAACCACACTGCACCTGACTTTTGTTGTAACTGTACCTTAACCTTTAATAATGCTCTCAAATTTATGGCATACTGTATGTGTGTAACAGAGGGCTGCATGATGGAGTAGTGCTTAGCACGTCCGCCTCACAGCAAGAGGGCCCTGAGTTTGAGTCATGGACTCGACAAAGGCGTTTCTGAGTGGCGTTTGCATGTCCTTTCCTCCCACACTCCAATTGACCCTGCAATGGTCTGTCGAGTTGTTAAGGGTGTACCCCGCCATCACCCAGTGTCGACAGCTTCCCCGTGACCCTAGTAGGGTTAAGTGGTGTGCCAAATTAATTAAAGATTTGGGAGAACTTGTGCAATGTAGAAAAAAGTAGTCGAATTAAAGATGAAGGCGGCACTGTGGTGCAGTGGTTGGCACGTCTGCCTCACAGCAAGAAGCCCTGGGTTCGATTCCTGGGCCAAGGCGTTTCTGTGTGGAGTTTGCATGTTCTCCCCGCGCTTGCGTGGGTTTCCTCTGGGTACTCCGGTTTCCTCCCTCAGTCCAGCAACATGCACAGTTCCAGTGTGAGAGTGAGTGTGAATGGTTGTGTGAGTGTTGGCACTGCAATGGTCATGCGAGCTGTCCAGGGTGAACCACGGCCTTGCCCAGAGTCGGCTGAGATGGACGCCAGCCTCCCCGCAACCCTAATTAGAATTAAGCGGCTTAGAAAATAAATGAATGAAATAAAGAAGAATATTGACGGTCTAATAATAGAAAAATGGGAAACGTGTAGATGGAGGAGGGACATTGCTCACAGCCCCTTCAAAGTGTCCGTCATCAGTCGGACATGCTGCTTGAGAAAACGCTGATCCTATTGGTAAATTAAACAAACACACTCACACACACACACACACACACACACACACACACACACACACACACACACAAATCGAACATAGAAAACATACTGATCATTTGCATAGTGCAGGGGTGTCCAATCTTATCCATAAAGGACTTTTGTGGGTGCAGGTTTTAATTTTAACCAAGAAGGAGCCACACCTTCCACCTGTTTCAACCTACTGAGCTTCACTTTCAATAAACTCTCCGACGTCGCTTCTGCTTGGTTGGAAAAAAAACCTGCATCCACACCAGCCCTTTGTGGATAAGATTGGACACGCCTGGCATAGTGCAATAAAGTGAAACTGTACAGAATGCATGTGCGACTTTCTTATGAGCAACTTAAGTTGAGCCAACCAAATTCTGATGTACCGCAAGTCTAATAACAAAAGTTTCCATTGTGTTCTGTTTATGAATCATTGCATCAGAGGATATTAGACATAGGAGCAGTGTGATGTATGTCTTGGCTCCAGGCTCACATGGGTCCACATCCCATATCTCCGGGCTTTTCAACTGGGGTGGTCGAGTCCAGCATGCGAGACACTTTGTACAGGCACTTTGAGTTGGCTACTCCTGTTCTTTTAAAAACTAAAAAAAAAAAATTAAAAAAAAAGATTAAATAATTAATTTGAGCAAAAGAATCTCAAGTGAATATTTTTTGTATGATTCTGTGTCACAGCTTTTTCTCCCCATGCTTGCCCCGCCTCACTGGGTAACAACCTGTTATCACGAACCAATCACCTTTTGAGGTTTCCACTCTCCATGTGCTCTTCCCGCCAATAATCTTCTTATTGCTAGCATAGCAGCCTGGTAACTTGGAAAAAAATGTCTCGTTGTACTTTTTTAAAAAAAATGCGAAAGAGTGATTCGGAGAACTTGATGGTTTAAAAGTGAATGGTGAGAAAAATGGGTAGTGGGCTTAGTGGTTAAGGCAATGGGTGACTGATTCGAAGGTCAGCGGTTCAGTCCCCACTGTCACCACTGTTGGGCTCTTGCGCAAGGCCCTTAACCCTCAATTGCTCAGTTGTATAAATAAAATGATCATTGTACGTTGCTCTGGATAAGAGCGTCTGCCAAATGCTGGAAATGGAAATGAGAGAAAAATGTGTTTTTATTTTTTATCTGTCTGCTCAAACCCCTTGTGTCTGCTGTGCTGCAAGTGCATATCGGTGTGTAAGGGATATAATTTGAGATGGGATTTTAAGATAACCCATGCTAACTTTGACACAGGCCTAGATACTTGCCACCGGAAGATTTTGGGGCTCCACATGAATGCCATTAAAACTCCTAACTGCACATACGTCCCTCCGCAGCATCTGCACCACTATACCTGCTCTATACACCAGTCATTTTCTCATTAGATATCAAGTGTTGGTGACTAGATCAGTAAACTAACAGTTCTGTTCATCAAATTAGTAAATAAGATTCATGTTTAAAGAGGATGATATATTGCAGTTAAAGTATTATGTCCGTGCGTTGATATTCACATTATATTTGTTTTATAATATTATTTAAAACTGAACCTTTCTGTCTTATTATCCATTGCTGCCTTTTTTTCTTTTTCCTTTGCTTTTGTTTCTTGATAATATCTTCTTCTTAGTATTTATATTATGATTTATAATTGCAATTTCCCTTGATAAAAAAAATAAAAAATTCACTCATGTTGTTTTGCTTGGGACAGCTGTGTTCACTGTCTGTTGTCTAAAATTTCTAGATGTCTGTGATGCGGCTCATCTGGACTGATTACTCAGCGTGGTGTATTTTTTATCATGTGAATGTAGAAATGTTTTGGGCCCATATGTCTTGACGTAATACAATGTACTAATGTTGTTATGCATTTGCAAAATACAATATATGCACTTTATTATTGGTTTACTTTACTGTATCCGTAGCTTTTAATGTGATCACTGGTTTTTCAAGACATATTCCTTAATGTTGGGATTATATGCTCAAATATAATTAAAAATCAAAAACATTTGTTATTGAATTATTGAATTTTAACCTGTACAGAACTCAGAACAATACAGTAGCACATTCATTGTTGTTTACATTATTATTATTAGCACCAGCCTCCCCGCGACCCTAATTAGGAATAAGCAGTTCAGAAGATGAATGAATGAATGAATGAATTATTATATTTTTATTATTATCATCATTATTTTTCCCTGTGATGGCCAGGCGAGCTGTCCAGGGTGTACTCTGCCCTTACCCAGAATCCCTGTGACCCTAATTAGGATCAAGGGTTCAGAAAATGAATGAATCTATGATGATGAGTTATTATTATTACTTTTTTTTTTTTTCATTTTCTTTCAACATATTTAAAAAAGTTACAACACAGTACAGCCTTTATCACTTTGTAATTTTGCCATTCCAGCTCAGAACCTTAAACAGACATTTAGGGACTGAAGACACCCAGTGATGAGGTATTTCAGGTGTTCTTTTGTCTCATTCTATCTACAAATAGGCAAACCGTCCAAACTCTCCTGGTACACTTGAACATATTTTCATTATCAGGTGGTTTTTACTTACATTATCAAAGTTGCAATCTGATAAAATCTGTTTGATAGTTTGTATTGGCCAGTTTGAAATGGTTGCTGTGTCAATCTCGTGAGTGCACAAAAAAATTATATAGGATATTCATATAAGGAAAGTTAATGGCAATAATAACAGTGTACAGATATTAAACCAATGAATCAGATAAAAAACTAGCAAATAAAATTTAAAAATAGGCACTTCTATAATTAATACATGATTCAGTTTACATACATTCAAACAAGCGTGTGCTGGTACATATAAAAGAAAGAATACCACACTGTGTAGTCATACGCAAATTTGCTCCATATTGCGAAACACGAGATGATTGCGTGACTTTTTGCTACTTTTTGCATTACAGTGTTGCCCCCCTGTGTTTATTTTATTCTCTACATGAAAAAAGGTTAATGAGACAGATTTAATAGAAACAGTCATAAACTATGCATGCAAGCTTTTATTAAGTTTGGGTTTAGTTTTCTTTTAGAGTGTGCAACAGTAAGAGGGTATTGTCTCATTTTTTTTGTTTGTTTGTTTAATAATTCATCACTAATTATCTATTGCAGACAGGTCAGAACCACAGGGAGGCCAGTCCAGCACCCGCACCCTCTTTTTCCATCAACCATCTCTTCATGACGTTTCGCATTGTCTTGTTGAAATAAGTATGGGCATCTTTGGAAGTGATGTTGCTCCAAAACCTGTGTGTACATTTCTGCATTAATGCCACCACAGAAGTGTAGTTTTACACCGACACACACTCCCATACCATGACAGAGCCCGGCCTTTGGACTTGTTGCTAGTAATGTTCTGGATGGTACTTTTTGTCTTTGGTCCGGAGCACACGGTGTCCATTTCTTCCACCTGACACTGTTCATCTGACTACAACATGCGTTGCCACTGTGTGATGGTCCAGAGTCCATCATGCCTTCAAGGCCAGACAAGTCGACATTTCTTCTGGACACAATTAACATAAAGCACAGTAAAGTTTTAACTGGAATTTGTGGATGTATGTAACTCCGCACTGTAGTGCTCCACATAGATTTGCCATTGTAATCCCCAGCCCAAAGTCAGTTCATTCATTTGCAGTTCATTTAATTCAAACTGTTTACTCCTTCTAGAATTACAGGGGGGCTGGGTCCTATGAAACGAAATACAAGTCAAAATTTAGAAATCACTGCCTAATTTTATTTGTTTCATTTAATTTAATGTAATTTAATTTAATTAATTTATGTATTTATTGATTGCTTGCTTTTTATTATTTAAATTTTGCTTTACTGTATTAATCCTGCATCAGAAATGATTGCCTTTGTATTTAACCCATCCAAAGTGAGCACACACACACACACACACACTGCGTGCCCGGATGTGCAGTTGGGGGTTGGGTTGTTCAAGGGCACTTCAGCCATGAAGGTGGAGAAAGGGAAGGTGCAGCTTACTCCCCCCACTGTCAAAAAGATTATTATGTATTTATTATTATTATTTTGCATTTTTGATACCATATATATATCTTTATACCCCCACCCAATATATATATATATATATATATATATATATAATTTCTTTCTGCCTAGTACTTTTTACAGGTGTAGCTGTGGAATGCCTTCCCTTTTATGTACTTTTTGTGATATAGCTACCTGGGTTTGTTTTTGTTTTGTTTTTGTTTTGTTTTTTTTTGGGGGGGGGTCTCAATTGTGTGTCTCAATGATGTAAATTAAATTTGAAATAAAGTTTAAGTATCATGTGCACTGCTTTTGGTGATCTTGTGTGTTCTTGTGACACAAGGATGTAAATTAAATTACAAAAAATAAATAAGTAAATAAATAAATAAAAAAAATAAACACGCCACACCACTAGATGGCAATGAAGAAGCATCTGCATGCGAACACGAAATTCCGTTGACGTGGTCAAACCCACGCGTTTTGGCCCAGGAAAGTTGCCATTGAATTGTCCCAAAACGGGTGGTGGAAAAAAAACCCAGTTTGTATTCAGACGTGGACAAGTTAGGACACGTCATTACGTATTGTACGTGCTATGTCATCGCCACCGGTGCACTTCCTTTATCCGGGTAGCTGGTTGGTAGGTGAGTTAAGCTTCGTTGCTAAAATGTAGGAAATTAACACTTTTTATAGTGTTTTTTTAATAAACCAGTGAGATTACAGTACAGTATGTGGTATTTATGTGAAATAATTGTTTAATGTATAAACTCGCCTGTCTTCTGTATCTCGGGTGTAATGTGTCGGTTGTATCCGACGTCAGCTAGCCGTTAGCTTAGCCGGGTGGGTAGTTGAGTTCGGGAGTAAACCTCTCACTGCTTTACTAGAGGTACCAACCTGCCGTTCGTTTTCATTACTAGACAGGTTGTTGTTTTATTGTCGTTGCAGGTGCATGAGTGTGTGTGTTTATATCTTCTGAGATCTCCTCACTCGGAAGTTAGCCATGATGCTCAGTGGGCTCGGTGTGCTGGTGCAGATGTTGTGTGCACAGCTGCTCTGGGGTCGTGTGTGGGGCTCCGAGCTCACATTCGAGCTGCCAGACAACGCCAAGCAGTGTTTCTACGAGGACATCATTGTCGGGACTAAATCCACCCTGGAGTTCCAGGTACAACACTCAAACAAACCCAAAAAGATCCCCGTATGTGTATGGACCCCATACCCCCCCCCCCCCCCCCATACACACACACACACCCAGCTTGTGACACACACACACACACCCAGCTTGTGACGTCATGACCCCCTGCAACCCCAGCTTGTGACATCATGTCCCAGCTTGTGACGCCATGACCCTAGAATTATGGTCGTAAATCACTACATCCGAACTGCCTATTCCTGTACATCACAACAGAAACCGAAATCCCTCTTATCAGGCAGTCATTCACTAAAATCCTTGTGGGATTAATTCACGGGGAAGCTGGAGCCCATTTCATCTGATTCTGGGTGAAGGAGGGGGGCACACCCGTAACAACACGTCAGTCCATCAACGACAACACACACCACCATTCACACACACACACAGTCCTTTGCACCCCCACTCACACCTAGGGGCAACTTGTAACAGCAGGTTAGCCTGATGTGCATGTCTTTGAACTATAGGAGTTACCGGTAGCATTTTGCAGCTGATATCCTAAATATTAAAATGATACAAGATTTAATTGTCTAGTTTTGGAATAACTAACCAAAATCGGCCAGGAATTTTCATCCTTTTTGATTTTAAGTGTGCAACTTAAAGAAAATTGCGTTTAAAGTTCGACAAAGTATTTAATAATTTCTGACTGAATACCCACTTTGCTGTGATGAATCTCATATGAAATAAAATCTATTACCACAAGATTAACTGTAAGAATAACACAGTGATATCGCTTTAAGCACAGGACCGTTGGAGCGAATGTACGCACGTTCACTGACTTTTTGCATGGCACCGATTAAACCCCGGGATATCCAGTCTTATCTGCAAAGCTAGAAATTAACTCCAACACAACCACCTCTGATACTCAGGTGCCTCTCAAGGTCCTGAATAACTGATTTTGGAGCAGTGTCAGGGTTTTAGAACAGGACTAAATTCAGGCTTCGGGTAGTTTTGAGGTTAGTCATGCTGTTGTGAAATACAGTGGATCTACGGTTCTACAGTGGCACTGAACAATGGGATGCTGTAGTTTATTTTCCTCTGAACAGCTTTAGTGCTTAAAGTGCTCGTGTTGTTGAAGGTCGTCTTTTTCAGGAGGATCAGTCTGTTCTCAGATATTTTACTTTCAGGGTTTAAAAGTTCACCAACCCCCTTTTGCTGTGGCTTATTGTAACAAGAAGTGTAAACCACCTGCTTGACTGTTTTAGGAAAATGTTCAACATTGCATTTATTTGCCTGTTTTATTTGGACATTAAAGTGAACCTGTGGTGAACTAGTGTTACTATCTATTTAAAACGATCACGTATAACATCAGTCTTTGCCCGTTTCAAAGCGTGCGAGTGTTACGGCTATAGGCATGCTCAGAGACATGTTGCCTTCCTAATTGTCTCTTCCAGCCTGGTAGTGACACGACCTCGTTGGATTGACTGGACTTCTTCACTGACCCGTGTAGCATAACATATCATCGTCCGGTGCTGAACCGCACAAATATCAGGCGCAGAGATCGCGGAAAATATTTCTTTTTGTTCCTAAACCAACTGATTACAGGAAAGCCAAGTCGGCAAAACGTTAGCTGCGTAAGCCGTTTTGGATTCACCATCACACTCATCTCTGGCAGTGTTCTCGTCCTCAGAGTCACTACAATGTGATGTCTCACTGTCTCCACAAGAGACTCCGCCCTCTCTGGTTCAAATAGGTCACCACTTTTTTATCACCTGCAATGTCGCTCGCTGAATAGATGTACTTGTTTACTTGCGCTGGACCACTCCGCCCAATGTCTTCACGTCACTTTCAGGAAAAAATGACTGCTAAGCATTGGTTCGGCCACCGCTGGTAATCCACAGGATAGAATTACCCAGTTTTGTGCTTTTTATGGTCATTTATGGCAAAATAAGTATCTGTATTACATGCACAAGAATTTTGATGTAAGAATGACCAATACTGGTTCTAAGTTTTTACCTACAGAAACCAAACCAACAAATTAAAATGGAGTTATAATAATAGTAGTGATGATGATGATGATGATGAATACATTTATTTATAAAGCACTTCACCCAGAGTTGTCTGAGAGAGGCTCCAGCTTTCCAGCAACCTTAGCAGAGTAAAGTAAAATTCGTTTGATGAATGAATGAATTTGTGCACGTGATTTTTGTTGCGTATAGGTCGTCACCGGGGGTCACTATGACGTCGACTGTCGTCTGGAGGATCCAGACGGTACCGTTCTGTACAAAGAAATGAAGAAGCAGTACGACAGTTTCACATTTACTGCCGGGAAGAATGGCACGTACAAGATCTGCTTCAGCAACGAGTTCTCCACCTTCACACACAAGACGGTTTACTTCGACTTTCAAGTAGGCGATGATCCTCCCCTTTTCCCCAATGAAAACCGGGTGACTGCACTAACTCAGGTGCGTATTTCCCAGGTCGATTAAGGGGGAGGGTTATTCAGTGTGTGATAAACCACTGATATCAGTTGTGTTGGTTTGTGTGTAGATTTCTGACTCATATTCATATTTCCTCTCGGTCAGATGGAATCTGCGTGCGTCTCCATCCACGAAGCCCTGAAGTCCGTGATCGACTACCAGACCCATTTCCGGCTGAGGGAGGCACAGGGACGCAGCAGAGCAGAGGACCTGAACACCAGGGTGGCTTTCTGGTCCATCGGGGAGGCGTTTATCCTCCTGGTGGTCAGCATCAGCCAGGTGGTTTTGCTCAGGAGCTTCTTTTCAGACAAGAAAACCACGACAACCCGTGTTGGATCCTAACATCTTCAAGTCATTGTTATTTTTGATGTCGTGTATACACACACACTCACACACACACACACACACACACACTCACACACACACACCCACATAAGAGACTGAAGGCTGCTGCCACGGTTCATTCACCAATTTTAAAGCTACATATTTAATGTTTATTTAAAAATGGATATGTTCGGCTTCCCATCTTTTAGGCTTCTGTTTGGATCAACATTCATAACCAACAAAATATTTCAAGTGGTAAGAAGCGAACCTCTTAATTTATTGTGTGTGTGTGTGTAATTTTTACACTGCTTTCTATAATTTGTGGAAATGTGGGAGGAGCTACTTAACACACACTTAGCTCTGCAGATCTGTTCATGAACTCGTCATGACTTGTGCTGCTTAGAGATCAGCGGTAGGACTTCAGTGTTAAATGAGTATGATCGAAACGTGTCTGCAGCACATTCAGATAACACACTTTCCTTTTTTTCTTTGCATTTGGATGTAAGTGTTAAGTTTGTGGTAGGTTTTTCTTTTAATATTTCACTGAAGAACTAATTTTTGTTCTGATTTCTGCTTGCTGGTGCTCGGCTGTTACATTCTTTAAATCGGCTTATTTTGAACGGCTGTATATTTTTCACATTATTAAAAGGTCTAAAAGTTCATGACCATCAAAAATAAGTACAGACTTAAAGGAGAAGGCAGCACGTGTTAAAAGTTGACCTCATTCAAGTCTATAGATGAAATTCTTTCTATGTTTAGAATTTTAGGCCAAGAGTTTAATGTTTTAACAATTTTATGGGAAGTTTTTTAAAAACTGAGTCTCCGAATGATGATGTCATCAAAGCCCAAGATAACATGTACAGGTATAAGGTTTTAGGGCAGCATGGTTGTGGTTAGCATGTCCGCCTCACATCAAGAAGGTCCAGGGTTTTGTGCGAGTTTCCTCTGGGAACTCGGGTTTTCTCCCACAGTCCATAGACATGCATGTCGGGCTAACTGGCTATTCCAAATTGCCCCTAGATTGGAGTGGGCGTGTGAATAGTTGTGTGTTTGCCCTGCAGTTGTCTGGCATGCTGTGCAGGGTGTACCCTGCCATCACCCAGGGTCGGCTGAGATAGGCTCCAGCCTCCCTCCAATGCCAGTAAGATCAAGTGATCGGGCAAAAGAGTGAGTGAAAAACAACAAACAGTGTGTTGGAGGCTTTGGAGATTTAAACTTCTGTGTTAACTTGGGCCTTGATGATGTCATCATTCAGAGTGTCAGCTTTAAATTAACCACCTGTAAACTTATAATAGCAACTATAGATCTACGATTTTGGTTGGGGTTAACTTTCTGCCTTCTCCTTTAAACGATACATTCTGGAAGCATATATTTAGAAAGCAGATGTTAAAAATTAACCACTCTCTGATTTATGGAAACGAGTAAACGGCGGCGGTCATTGGTTTTGATTTGTTATGAAGTGTAAATGTCAGATTTTCCATATGGTTTGATGCAGAGTCTCAGCTGAGCCTTAAGGTTTCTTGACTGTAAATACAGTTTCTGTCCCGCCGGTGACCTTTATCAAGTGTTTGTTATTAATCAGGTGTGTTGGGAGCACTGAAAGTGCAGGATCGCTGGTCTTCTGTAAACGAGAAGAGAAATTCCAACGTCTGGCTGGACAACTTGATTTGTTCAACAGATTAGTAATCAATCCGATGTAAAATGGAGTTACACATTTTTTTTCCCCCCAAAAGCATCCATCTGCTGAAGAAAGGCTGGCGTGACGTACACTGATGTACTTAATATTAAGATATTTGGGGTGAAAGCTTTGAAATGATTACGCCTTGGGCTAATAAAGATTCACTCAAATTAAGTGTGGGTTAAGTAGCAGAATTTGGGTTGTTGATATGGATGTGTTAAATGAGTTCATTTTCTTTTTCTTTCTTTTTTTATTAAACTGGCTTCCCGTGATCTATACTTTGTGTGCTAGCCTTGCAGCGGGTTTCTTTTTCTTTCGTTTTCACTATGCATTTGTTTTTCTTCAGTAATCAAGAGTTAATAAATTGGTTTGTATGGTTTATGACATCTGGAGAAGGAAATAGAGAGAGATGGTATACACAATCAATAAATCTGTGAAACATGTGTTTTATGTCTGCAATCTCTTACATCAGGGGTCCCCAATCCTGTTCCTGGTGATCTGCCTTCCTAAAAATTTTAACTCCAAACTTAATGAGGCACATCTGACAAATCCAATCAACGCTTTAAGTCTTCATTTCCAAGTCTTGATTAGATGATTGGATGGTCAGGTGGGCATGATTCAGGTTGGAGCGAACGTCTTAGGGAGGGCAGATTACCAGGTACAGGATTGGGCACCCCTGTCTTCTTGCACACTGTGAAAGGCATTGCGGTACTCTTATTTTACCACCAGGGGGCAATGTATGCAGGGGTCGGGATAAAAGATGGATGGATAAACAGTTTATATTCTATGTACAATCAATAATTTAGATCATACAATCCATGGATGAGGTAACGTGTAGATATGCCTTCTCATTTTGGAAAATACATACAAATGCCTTTATATGGTATATTCATATTTACATTTATACATACTAATTTCTTATAGACTACATATGGATGGCACGATTTGATTGGTAACAGTCAATTGGAGCAGGTGGTGTCATCATTGTCACACTTTCATTCATTCATTTTCTGAACCGCTTAATCCTACTTAGGGTCACGGGGAGGCTGGCGCCCATCTCAGCCGACTCTGGGCGAGGGCGGGGT
>JAOUQZ010000030.1:2397373-2413478 GCA_028564935.1 Neosilurus hyrtlii
ACTCACACCTAGGGGTGATTTGGAACAGCCAATTAGCCTACCGTGCATGTTTTTGGACTGTGGGAGGAAACCGGAGTGCCCGGAGGAAACCCACGCAAGCACAGGGAGAACATGAAAACTCCACACAGAAACGGCTGAGCTGGGAATCGAACCCAGGCATTGTCACACTTTAAAAATGAGAAATAAAACATGAAAAAATATATTTCATTTTGTTAGGATTTACCTTTTGATTTTGTGTACAATTATTAAAATAAAAAGATGTGATTGCATTATAACTCAAACAAAGGAAATCCTATGTGCTCGGTTTTAGATACCCCAACCCCGACTCAGACATTTCCTTACCTCATTAGGCCTGAGGAGAACACAGAAACTGAACAGAAGAACACAGTGTGTGCTCAGTTTTACCTAACAAGTTTTCATTTTCTTTGGTTTCCATGTTATATATAGAAAAATGTGAATGAGTTTAAAACCCTGTTGTGAAGCGTGATTTACATTTCCGTGTAGTACATAGTAAACTCAAAAATCGCCATTAGCTACACATCACTAGCTAGGTTTGGCACAAACATAGCTCACCTGCGCTGCCCATGTCATAGTTAAAAATAGCAGAACCCCGATGTCCCGTTCCCCACGGCTGATCTCGGAGACAGTCCTGGACAAAAACAACAAATCACCCACAAGTAGCAGCATCATGGCACAATTTCAGGCAGACTCAAAGAAACATTTTAAAAAAAACAAGCAGATACTGGGGTCGTTCTTAAGTGACTCAAAATATTTATTGTAAAGAATGTAATTAAAGCAAAAATGTACTAACGTTCAACTATTTTTGGTCTAATTTGGACTTAATGTGCAAGTGTGTGCACTCTATTGCTGTCATAATGTTGTGTAGACCAGCAGCAGGATCAAGATCCTCTCTTGACTGGGAGCTGTTTATGTTCTGGATAGAGGAATTTAGAGGATTCAGGAGCTTTATATCCTCCAGGACTCGACTGGTGCCTGTGATATTATACCCACCCGATCTCCAAGCTCCATCCGAAAACACCAAACACCTGAACCTATCTGAAATTATTTGTCCCGGATCACCCTGTAAATAGCATTATCAATTAACTAAACATAATTAATACGTCATGAAGGGATGTTTATTTGCATGATGCTTTGTGACTGAATGAAAAGAATTATTTTTAAAAATTTAGTACGGTCTCTGAAATCATTTTATTGAATCGGAAAAAGAATATTAAAAAGGCAGTGAAATAGCAGTGATTTCGTATCATCACTTCAGCACCGATATGTGCGTACGGGTACTCTTTTGTGTTCACAGATTTTGTTTGTCACTAAAAACAAATCCCGGGATAAGAAAATATTGACGGACGCCAGGAAAGACCGACTTAAGAACAGTTCATGAGTGAGGACCAGCGTCTAGTACACACGTCTCAGCCGACCCAGGCCAAAGGCGGGGTACACCCTAAACAGCTCGCCGGAGCATCGCAGGTCAATCTGAAGCAGCCAGTTAGACTAATGTGCATCTTTGGACTGTGGGAGGAAACCAGAAATAAACCCATGCAAGCATGAGGAAAACGTGCAAACCCCACACAAACACGAGAGCCCGTGAATCAAACCCAGGCCCTTCTTGCCTTGAGGCGGACGTGCTAACCACTACTCCACTGTGCCATAGTACTCTGTGAAACACCTGTTGAAATCTCCATTATCTGATGTTGTGCAGATGAGACGCCTGGGGTTACCAGCTGAACCCTTCAGTAAGGCCCCAATGCTTGTACATGTCTACAGCTAGCGCATGCGCACTGGCGCGATCTATTCTGAGCAACACAGGGGCGTGGCTGGGATGTTCGATCTGGGAGATTATTCAGCGATATCCACCCTGCTTTGGGGAAATAATTGTTATTATTCCACCCGGAAAAACACTCGAATCAGTTACAGTTGTTAAAATAAACTACAAAAAACAAATTATTGGTAAATAATCCACCTCTCCTTCAGTAAATAATTAAGATCACTTCTACATACTATCTAAACATACCTCTAGACGTGTATAATAATGACACCTTTCAGTCTTTAGACCGCTTGAACCGCATTTATACCGAGAGACGAGTCACCGTGGGCAACTTTTCACGTCGTGACTACAAAAAACGTGTTGTTTATGTTCGATTCGACGTCGTGTTGAGGCCAGTCGGTCCTGATTGGCTAGATCGGACGCCGGTCATTAAAGGGGCGGGAGCGATGTGACATTAACGGAAAGCTGCTGATGTGGGAGAACACCCACTGTGGTGCACTTCCTTATTCGTTGTGGGGAATAGAAAGTGTCGTCTAAGAACAGGACGGGAACTAAACAGGCGCCGAGAAGACCCTCAAAGTTGTGTCTGTACTCTGAGGGCTTTATTAGTGAAGCAAACGTCACAGTTCTACGGTGTCTATTAATATTAGCCAGCGACAGCCGTATGCTAGCTGAGGCTAGGCTAGGCTAGGCTAAGCTAAGCTAAGCTAGGTGAGCTGTGAGCTAGGCGGGGGTGGCGAGCTGAGAGATTCCAGCACAGCGGCTCGATTATTATTATTTTTTACTTTAAAATAAGTTGTGTTTATTCGGCAAAGCCACGCGTTATGATGAGAAATCCACTCACGCCAGTGGGTTCGAGAGTCTCGCATGCTGTCATGGTTCTGTTGGTCAACTGAGGGGACACCAAGCAGTGGATTCAGCCTCGACAGACATCAAGGAGCAAACGACAACAAGGTAGGAATCGGCCACTTTATTCCTTTGCTAGTCAGGTAGCTCATGTTCACCGGCTAGACGAAGAAAAATTATTCTACCTAAACACTTTTGGGAACCTAGTTTATTGTCCTGGGTTTTTTAAACAGCAGTACTTTCTTGGAATTGTGACTAATGTTGTAAACATTTCTGGAATTTGGCCCTACACCTGTAACTAGCTAGCTACATTTACTAAACAAACCAGTTAACATTAGCCTGTCAGTTTTTTGCCAGGGTGTGATCTAAGAAGCTTTCCTTGTCTCATTTCGTTATGGTTTAACCTGGAATATATTTAACAAAATTTCTAGGAGGGTACTATGTTTGCTTAATAAATATAAATCTATTTTTAGCTAGCTAGCTAGCTCTGTAATGCTAGCCTGTTCTTTGGACTTAGTATTGTAAAACTACATCAAGTTTAGTCCATGTGTGTAGTTAGATACACCCAATAACTGTTTCGGATCATCTGTGCCTGATGTCGGTGTTTTCTTCCCTCCATATAGGAGGAAGGCAAGCAACCTGATGCGATGGATTTAAAAACTGCTGTGTTCAACGCGGCCCGAGATGGCAAGCTCCGGCTGCTTCAGAAGCTGTTGGAGAACAAAAACGACCACGAGGTTACAAAACTGATGTCTGAGAAAACCAACGGAGCGACGCCGCTGTTAATGGCGGCACGCTACGGGCACCTCGATTTGGTCGAGTACCTCCTGGAGTGCTGCTGTGCCCCCGTCGAAGTCGGGGGGTCCGTCAATTTCGACGGCGAGACCATCGAAGGCGCGCCGCCGCTATGGGCGGCGTCGGCAGCCGGACACCTCAAGGTAGTGCAGTCGCTCTTGGGCCATGGTGCTTCTGTCAACAACACGACGCTTACTAATTCGACTCCTCTGAGAGCTGCTTGCTTTGACGGCCACCTTGACATCGTCAAGTACCTGGTGGAACACAAAGCTGACTTGGAAGTGGCCAATCGGCACGGCCATACTTGCCTCATGATCTCTTGTTATAAGAGCCATAAAGAGATTGCGCAGTATCTGCTGGAGAGAGGTGCTGATGTCAATCGGAAAAGTGTCAAAGGTAAAGTACACTAAAGTGACTGTTGCGGTGTAACCTGTGTAAAGCAATATATCAAGTTTAAGTAACGTTTTTGTTTTTTTCCCTCTAGTCTCTTATCTCTTGCTCAGGTTTCAGTTTGTGCTGGATCAGTTATGTGACTTTCACTAATGTCTGTGACGTGTCGTGTAACCACTAACCTCTCTGCGTCCTGCAGGTAACACCGCCTTACACGATTGTGCTGAATCGGGAAGTTTGGAGATAATGAAAATGCTTCTGAAGTACGGTGCCACGATGGAGAAGGACGGCTATGGAATGACTCCTTTGCTCTCGGCCAGTGTTACCGGGCACACAAACATAGTAGACTTTCTTACCGAACACCCTCAAACGAACAAAATGGAACGGATCAGTGCTTTAGAATTGCTGGGTGCTACTTTTGTGGACAAAAAGCGAGATCTCCTGGGAGCTTTAAAATACTGGAAGAGAGCCATGGAGATGCGATACAGCGACTGCAGCCACGTCCTGCTTAAAGGAGAGCCTAAAGAACTTATAATGGCGTATGACTATGCGAAAGAGGTCGGGAGTATGGAAGAGCTGGACAGTTTGATCTCGGATCCAGACGAGATGCGAATGCAGGCTCTCCTTATTAGAGAACGCATCCTGGGCCCATCGCACCCAGACACATCCTACTACATTCGGTACCGAGGTGCTGTCTATGCCGATTCAGGGAATTTTGAACGGTGCATCAACCTGTGGAAGTATGCACTGGACATGCAACAGAATAACTTGGACCCGCTTAGTCCGATGACGGCCAGCAGCTTGCTCTCATTCGCCGAGCTTTTTTCTTTTATGCTGCAGGACCGTGCCAAGGGCCTCCTGGGGACCTCAGTGTCCTTTGATGACCTCATGGGCATCCTTAGCAAAAGCGTGCTGGAGATTGAGCGTGCCATGAAGCAGCGGCAGCCTGGACCCGACCCGGCTCAGCTCAGCAAGGCGCTCGCCATCATCCTGCACCTTATCTGTTTGCTGGAGAAAGTTCCGTGCACGGTTGAGCAGGACCATTTCAAGAAAGAAACCATTTACAAGTTCCTCAAGCTGCACCCGTGCGGGAAAAACGGCTACAGCCCCCTCCACCTGGCGGTGGACCGAAACACGACGTGCGTCGGCCGCTATCCCGTCTGCAAGTTCCCTTCATTCCAGGTGACTTCCATTCTTCTGGAGTGCGGTGCTGATGTGAACTGTCGCGACGAAGATAATAACAGTCCTCTGCACGTAGCCGCATCCAACAACCACCCTGACATCATGAAGCTGCTCATCGCCGGAGGCACACACTTCGACAGCACCAACTCCTTCAGGCAGACTGCGTGTGACCTGTTAGATGAGAAAGAGATGGCTAAGAACCTGATTCAGCCAATAAATCACACCACGCTGCAGTGCTTGGCCGCTCGCACCATCATCAAGCATAATCTCACGTATCAAGGAAATATTCCAGAGAAGCTGGAGGCTTTTGTGCTCCTGCACAGATAATGACTAAGATACCATCAAAGCTGGTTTTAAAAAGTGTCTCGGAGTTCAGAGTTTGCTTTGAGTTCTCGTTCTTCACGTGTATGGTTTGTACAGAATAAGGAATATCAAAAAAAAAAACCTTTGAGTATAGATCATCTCTGGTCTGTGGGCATGGCTGATTATATTCTCCGACGCAGTGCTTATTTCTTGCTGTTCACTGACCCTTGTATTGATAGCTTAGAGGTTGTTTTTTATTTTTTATTTTTTTGCAAGTTTGCCTGATCCCTCTGCTTTGTATTTTTCACTATGCAAAGGTGGCGGGATGCGTCGAACTTAATTTCCCCTTTATCTTGCTGACATCTGCACAATCCTAATGTATTGCTACTCTTTTCCGGAGCCCATGGTTATGCCCTCATTTCATAATTTTTGTCAATGTTGCGGGACAGGAATGCACTCGTTACTCTCTTTCGAGCATACAGAAGCTTTACCACGTGGTTGCCGTTCTGTGAAAACCGTAAGTGCTTTATTTCTCCTATGCACAGCGTAAGATGTTGCGACTGTTCCATGTTCCCGGACTGGTGCCACTGGTTTCCGACTGCCTGACGACTGTCATAATTCTCTCCACCTTTCTTTGACTTGGCTGCAAATTCGCAACCGAAATTAACTTTTTTCTTCTTTTTTTAAATCAGGAGCCTATTTTAGTCGTTCTCTGAACCCAGTTGTTTGAGGCAAGATCTAATTTAAAACACTCTCGAATTAAATTTCTTAGTTTACCGAGTGTGGTATATGAAATCAACGATAATCTGCTCAGAGCTGTGGTTCGCTGAATCGATTTTCCTTATTCTGGACAATGTTTGTAAAGTAGAGAATCATTCATGGATAAATTGTTACTCTAGATCCAGTTTTGCTGAAAACAAGGGCTTTTCGTACTTAGGCACACACTCTTCACAAGCAGATGAAACAAATGTACAGTCCGAGCTATCAGAAAACTTGCACTTTATTGCAGTGAAGTTTTGAAATTCCTTTTTCCAATGGCTTGTCAATGTTCCCAGAGCAAATTTAACAATAAACCTCAGTTGCACTTCTTTTATTCTTTTTCCCTTTGGTCTTTTTTTTTTTTGAAGGGTTTTTTTTTTGTTTTTTGTTTTTTTTTTTTTTTTTTTCTTGAGCCAGTAAACCAACATCACCAAGATTTTCCTGGTGACTGTTTCAATCTTATAGGTAAACTCCAGACTCACGCTACTTCCTTGTATCGCAAACTTGCACAGTCATGCAGTGTTTCCTAGTGATTCATGTTGGACCAGTTACGCATCACGTGTTACTTAAGATCGTCTCCGCCTATGCACTTTGAACATGATCTGATTATTTATTTCCCTGGTTGTTGTTTTTTTATTATTTCCTTCACCTGTGTATTCTTAAAGTTAACTTAGTCTCTCAAACTTTTTAGAAAATGCTTCATTAATTATTCACCATAGCAACCAGTTTTGTAGCATATGTTAAGTTTAAAGGGAGTGTAATGGCTGTTTTTGAAGAACATACCCAATAAGGTTATTGAAGAAGATGGATTTGGTTTATAAAAGATACTAAACATGAAGTAGGTTTGTACCAGAAGTTTCTGAGGAGATTGTAATAGGATATCAATCCTAAAAACTGTTTTTAGCCCAACAAGATTTCAGAGAGTCCTTGTTGAAAATCCATTTTCATTGACTCCATGTTCGGTTTGAAAACTCCAGGGTTCTTTTGCAAGTTAAAAAGCTATTTGACAAAAGTAGAGTAGTATTTTGTACATTCATTGCTAATTAAATGGCTTTTCAGTGTGAATTTAGATGAATTCACATTTCCAAACACATTTGAATTCTCATTTGTGCGCTATCATTAGCATTTATGGACACACCCTCCTGTCATGCATAGTGTAGCCTCTGTGTTGTGCTTGCACTTTAAAAAAAAAAAAAAAATTATACTGTTTGTTTCATTTTTTTATTGTGTGACCCATGACGTTCAACCTACTTCACCGTGTCTTTAAATAACCATGAATAACACCATACCGAAAATGTGGCCTACATTACGTGTTTGACACACGTGCTTTCCCAGGTGATCAACCCAACACAGACTCTGGACTGATTACAGCTTGATGTCTCGGAATGCACATTTACTGCAGTTCTCACTTTAAAAGCTGGGCTACCTGTATTCAGTATGATGAACACGAAACAATACAGAAGTGTCCACTCTGTCACAAATGCCCTTTTATTTATAACTTGCCCAAATGGTCAGGCATTTAATTTCCTCCATTAGGATTTATGACTTTGTGTGTCTGTCTATCTGTCTGTGATCACGGTGACTCAAGAACTAACGGGCGGATTTCCGCAAAATTTTAACCTAATGTGGGTCGTGAGCCAACAAAGAGCTGATAAAATTTTGGGTGTGAACCTGCTCCGGGTCCAGATCAGTTTTGAAGGATTTTATTTTTTATCATTAAGCAACAGGGCAAGGAGGTGAAAATCACCCATTATGCGCCGGGAACAAAAAAATAGCTCAAAAATAATAGCAGAACAGGACACAAGGGGGCACTGTAATTCTACAACTTCTGCCGCGTATCTCATGTAATTATGATATTAAGATACCTTGGTGGGGGTCTGCACTCTGAGTGCATGTCTAGCTTTAAATGTCTCTTGCCTAAAGTTCGCTGTGCGGTGTCCTTTTAAAAGCAGAACACAACAGGATAAGGGGGGTGGACCTTACTCTCTCACACATAAACTTGACAAACAAACAGATCATTATAAGGAAATAACAGTTTAATCACACACCTAGAAAATGCCAGTCTTCATACCTGGAGTAGTGCGGAGTTAAAATCCTTGAGCTTGTGCTTTTCTATTTCTGTTCACATTTTCTATTTTTGATCTCCTCTAATATATTCACAGTAAAATGGTACTAATGATGGGAAACATTTGAATTGGACCCATTACTGTGACGAGAACAGGTGAGACGGCGTAACATGCCACAGGTTGTGGCGCATGCTTTAAAATGAATAACCGTTAATAAGAAATTCATCTCATAATTAGTAGGGGATCTATTTTTTTTTTTTTTTTTTTTAAGAAGAGCTTTTAAATTGTTTATTGAGCTAGTATGTTCCAGGCTTGAAGGGTTGCGCTGTCAGAGCATTTGATCTCTCTAGCCGCATGTGACGCACACAAGCAGCTGTTCGGGATGTAAGAGAGGATTGCTTTCTATAGTGAGGTCTCACAACTAAGCCTGCCAAGGCCACTCATCCCCTGGGATTTATTCAGCGGTGTACGTTTACTCCTCGTTACATTATCAAGCCACATGGGGTTAGTCAAAATAACTCCCGAGCTGTCATTATGAGTAAAATAAAAAAAAAAAGTTCAGCTGTCTTTTTTAGTTACATTACTCTAAATGCCGGAATGTCACTGCTAAGAGACATGAGTAAAAACAAATGTTACAGCAAAGTTGTTAAAGGAAAAACAAGAGCAGGTAGTACGTGAGTTATTTCAGGTCCTGGGAAGAACAGTTGGTGCTGTTTACCTTATGGACATTTAAAACTGGGTGGCTACTGATTTTCAAAATGAATCACAACAGCTGACCCATTTCGATGGTGTAAGAGAAAGCACTGAGGGTCTGTGAGTGTTTTGTTCAAGGCAGATTAGACTAGCTGTGGTGCTGCTATCTTTAGCAGGGGTTGCAGTCAGAGCTATTTTCTGAAGGAATACCTCGAGCAGAGTCTTGCCTTTTACCTGAGGATTATTGGAATGAATTGATATTTAAGCAAGGCGACACGGTGGCATAGTGGTTAGCACGTCGGCCTCACAGCAAGAAGGCCCTGGGTTCGATTGCCAGTTTGGGTGTTTCTGTGTGAAGTTTACATGTTCTTGCTTGCTTCTCCCAGTGCTTGTGCACAGTAAGCTGACTGGCTGTTCCAAATCACCCCTAGGTGTGAGTGAATGGTTGTGTGAGTGTTGGCCCTGCGATGGCCTGGCGAGCTATCCAGGGTGTACCCCACCCTCACCCAGTGTCGACTGAGATGGGCGCCAGACTCCCCGCGAGGATGCAGGTTGAAAGGAAAGCCTTCCAATCTTTCATTACATTGAAAATATGTAGATTTTCATCATCAGGTGGTTTTTATTTACAACTTCTATCAAGTTGCAGTCTGTTAAAATGCATTCAATGGTTTGCATTAGCCAGCTAGAAACAGCTGCTGTTTGTAGTCCAATTTAATCATGTGTGAGTGTGGAATCAGTTCCAGTAGGAAAAGATAATGGCAATAATAAGAGTGTGCAAATATTAAATTAACACATCAGATGTAAACTAGTGAACTGCATTAAATTAAAACAGAGACTTTTGTTATCACATCTACATATAATACATTATCTTCTCATTTACATGAACGCATGGTACTTTTATCAGTACAGGTGATTTTTAAATGATTATTATTTTGATATTCTGTGTTAAACCCATCCAAAGCGAACACTGACACACGGAGCAGTGAGCAGCCACATCGCGGCACCCACTGAGCAGTTGGGGTTAGGTGCCCTGCTCAAGGCACTTCAGCCGTGAAGGAAGGAGAGGGGGAGGTCCTCCCCCCTGCCACTACACATTTGTCCTGCCCTTTAGGAATCGACCTAGCGACCTTCCAGTCCTAAACCTGCATCTCTAACCATCAGGCCACGGGTGCCCCAATGAAAAACCACGGTGGCAACTGTTGCTTTGACGTCACTCTTACCCCACTTTTCGTAGTACAGTGGCGTCCCTCTGCAGGAGGATTTATTGTAAGTTCCCCCCCCCCCCCATGGAGAAGGTTGTAATAATAGTGTGTTTATATGGGCAAGCTTTTATTAAGTTTGGGTTTAATTCCCCTTTAAAGATTGAACCTGGTATATTCCTGGCAAAGATCATTACAAACTCTTCTGGTGTTTTCTTAGGAAACGTCCTGTATGCTCCTATAATACTTTTTTCTGTGTAGAAAAATAAGCACAAGCAAAATCCAATCCACAGTAACTTTTTAAAACATACCTATTCTTTATAAGGACGGACTTAATGACGGGTCCAACAAGAGCTCTTGGGACGCATCCAGGCTGTTCTTGGAACGTTACTGAGCTGTTTTGCAGCACTGCAAGGTAAGATATGCATGTGTGCTGCTAGCAGCAAGACTAGAATTTCACTGACACAACAAAAATGTGAGTAAGCACTCTCACAAACACCTTCGACGTGAGGCCTGACATGTTTTTATGCTGTAATATTACCAAACTATGTATACAAAGAAAAATTTTTGGTTAGCACATCCACCTTACAGCAAAAAAGGCTCGAGCGCGGTCCTGTGTAGGGTTTGCATGTTTTCTTTGTCCTTGTGAGGGTTCCCTCCGTGTGGGGTGCTCTAGTTTCCTCCCACACTTGAAAGACCTTTACATGAGGCATATTGGCTTTACCAAATCACCCCTAGGTATGAGGGTGAGTGAACAGCTGGGTGTGTGTTGACCTGAGATGGAATGGTGAGCTGTTCAGGGTGTATCCCGCTTTCACTCCATGTCGGCTGATGTAGGCTCCAGCCTACCCACGACCCGAATAGGAATAAATGGTTCTGCAAATGAACAAATGGAGATAAATGTTATTAAAAATGATTGTTTGAATGAACAGCACTAGTAAAGATCAGCTGCACAGACTTTCTGGAATAGAAATATGGGGAAAGAAGAGAAAGTATGTGTTTATTACATCATCATCATTTGCGGAACGGCTTGTTCCTACTAGGGTTGTGGGGAGGTGGGTGACGATGTCAGCCAACACTGGACAAAAGCTGGATACATTCTGAACAGCTCATCAGGCAATAGCAGGGCAAACTAAAACACTAACATCCAATTAGCCTAAGCTTCATGTCTCTGGGCTGTGGGAAGAAACCCATGCAAGCATGGGGAGAACATGCAAACTTCACACAGAAACACCTTCGCCCAGGACTCAAACCCGGGACCTTCTTGCTGTGAGGGGGAATGTAATCGAGCCAGCGACCCGTTGGTCCCAATTCTTCTCTTGCCATTAGGCCACAGCTGCCACCATTTTAAATGAAAAAAAAAAAAACTATTTGAATTGGTGACTGTAGAATGAAAGGGGTTGGTGGTGTGGTGGTTAAGTGCCGGGCTCATTATCTAGAGGTTGTGAGTTTAATTCCCGTCAGAGTCGCTGGGAGGCTGGCACCCATCTCAGCCGACTCTGGAGGACAGAGCACCCTGGATTGTCTAAATGACTAGATTCGGGTGGTGATCAGGTCAACATGGTCACATTAAAAACAATATTGGGGCACAGCCCAGGATTCACACTTCGAACGGCGGGTCATTTAGGACGGTCTGGAGCCAGATACAAATAGCTTGGCATGATGGACCACTCAGAAATCAGCATTGGACATCAGTATCATGTAGTATATTCTGTAACTCTGAATATACCAGAATACACGTGCATTATGATAAAGAAATATATAAGACTTTTATTAAGTAGTGTATTATCTATAAATAAACCTGATACAAATAAAAATAACCTATAAAAAATGCAGCATACTATTAATTCTTTATAAGCTGTTGAGATTATATAAAACAGTCATTCCATGCTTGGTTTCTTTAATTGTAGCACCTGCTGTTTTAACAGCTCACACTATATCTGAGTCCTCCTCCATGTCCACACGAACCACTGCTATTTTGGTTCCAGGGATAATTATGTCTTCATATCAAGGGGATAGACCATTCCAAATATCTTCCTCCAGTAATAGGTCGTTCTATTCTCAGCTTCCTGATGAGTTTGTTACAGTCAGGCAGTTCTAAAGGATTAGACATTTAGAGAATACATCGGAAATTTCGACTTGTATTATAATATATTATGCAACCACACCAGTCAACATTAAACCCATTGATCGGTGAAGTGAGTAATATTGATTATCTCATTATAATAGAACCTATCAAAGGGTGGGGTATATATTGGTGAACAGATGGTTTATTAGAGACTAGGTCGGATCTCCAAAATGGCAGGTCTTGTGGGGTGTTTCTGGTATGCAGTGATTCGTACCTACCAAAAGTGTTCCAAGGAAGGACAACCGGTAAACTCTTGACAGGGCCATAGGTAGGGCGGCACAGTGAAGTAGTGGTAAGCACGTCTGCCTCACAGCAAGGCTTCGGTTTCCTCCCACATCTCACTGACTGTTCCAAATTGCCTCTAGATGTGGAATGGTTATAAGTGTGAATGGTTGTGTGTGTTGGCCCTGCAGTGGTCTGGTGAGAATGCTCAGGATGTACTCTCCGTGGCCCTAGTCTCCAGCCTCCCCGTGACCCTAGCAGGGTTAAATGGTTTGGCAAATGAGTGAGAGGGTTATGAGTACCCAAAGCTTAACGATACATATGGGGAGCACAGGTTAGCCAGTCTGGCCGAATCTCACAGAAGAGATTCTTCAGCACAATTTGCAGATAAAGTCTGCAAAGTGCTGGCTGTAAGAGAAAGGTGTCAGAACACACAGCTTGCTGTGTGGGGGGCTGCGTAGTGCCCATGCTTGGCCCCTGTCCACCACCAAAAGTGTTTACAGCGGGTACACGAGCATCCAAACTGAACCATGGAGAAAAGGAAGAAGGCCTGGTTCGATGAGATAGCGTGGGAAGTGGGCAAGCTGGCAAAGCGGTGTGATGCTCTGGGCAAATTTTCACTGGGAAACACTGGGTCCTGTATTTTGTTCTGATGCTACAGATTTCTTTTGTTACACTACATGTACCACATACAGTACCTAAAACTCTGGCAGCAGAAGTACACTTGTTCATGGCAATTTTATTCCTTATCACAGTTTCCACAATAATATTCAGGAGAGTTATATATTCAGGAGGGCTATATAAAATTAAAACTGATCAGTGCGAAAACATATTTAGTTGGACTGCCTTCAGTTTTGATTATGTTGCATACTCCCTCTAGAGGATCACAAACTTGATGTGGTTAGAGGGCTTGTGTGTCTTGGTGACCCAGAGAACTATGCCAAGGGGCCTTTGGTGAAGCCACCCATGCCAGACAGGTAAAAGGGTAGAGCACAACAAAATAGTGAGACCTGGTTCTTTGGGTTGGCAGTCATTTTATGGCCTGGGTCTCCAATCCTCTCCATCTACATCTCCAGCTAAAATCAGCAAAGTCTTAAGACAATATTCAGGTGTGCATGATTAGGGTCTTCAGGATGGTAGCTCCCCAGGAACAGGGTTGGAGACCTTTGGCTCCCAGCCAACAACCCTAACTGGTTTAAAATGGAAACATTTTGTACTGCTTTGAGCTCCCGAACCTCAACCAGAGATTCTTAAGACTGACAGCAGTGAAAGTGTTATGCACAAACTAATGATGTAGAAAAGGAAGAGAAGGATAACCTTGAAAAAGGACTGCAGCACACTCCGATCCACCTTATAGTAGAGATACGTGACGTGAATGGTAATGGAAATGACAATACATGCTTTACATTAACAATGGGCACGTAGTACACATAGTACGCATTTTCCACCTATGCAGCAACATCCTCAAGCTGACCTGGAGCTCATCCAGTGGGAAAAACCAGACCAATCACCTGCTGATTAATGACAAATGGAGGATGTTACTTCAGAATGTGAAGGTTGTAGCAATTATCAAACTCAAACTGAGGAAAACAGGAAGGACAACTTAACAGCAGAAACAATTTGACTTGAAGAGATGTACTCATTCAATTACTTGCCTCACTGCGTAATGCTACTAGGGTTGCGGAAGGCTGGAGCCTATCTCAGCCAACACTGGGTGAAGATGGGGTACACCCTGAACAGCTCGCTAGAACACCACAGAGCCAATGCACACACAACCAGTCACTCACACCAAGGGCCAATTTGGAACAGACAGTAAGCCTAATGTGCATGTCTTTGGACTGTGAGAAGAAACCAGACTAGCTGAAGGAAACCCACGTAAACACAGGGAGGGAGAACATGCAAACTCCACACAGAAACGTCTGAGCTGGGGACTCGAACCCAGGACCTTCTTGCTGTGAGACGGACGTGTTAACCGTTACACCACTGTGCTGCCCCGTGCATGGAAAAAGGGACATGAAAAAGGGTGTTTTGATGTTGAAATACATGGAGAGATTGGTGGCACTTTTAAATTGTGATGCAACCGGTCAGAAAGAACGCTAGATCTGTGACGGTTGCACATTTGAGATGATCTGGTATCCTTTAGAGGCGACACAGGTGGTGTGTTGAGTAGCACGTCCGCCTCACAGCAAGAAGGTCCTGGGTTCGAGTCCTGAGCTCAGATGTTTCTGTGTGGGGTTTGCATGTTCTCCCTGTGCTTGTGTGGGTTTCCTCCGGGTACTCCGGTTTCCTTCCACAGTCCAAAGACATGCACGTTAGGCTACTTAGCTGTTCCAAATAGCTTCTAGGTGTGTGTGTGTGTGTGTGTGTGTGTGTTGGCCCTGTGATGGTCTGGCCAGCTTTTCGGGGTGTACCCGTCCTTCTCAGGGTGTCGGTGGAGATATGCACTCTTAATAGATTAAGCAGTGTTATACTTGGTTCTGTAGTTTGTTCTGCCGATTGTGTCTTTTCCTGCATCGCATAAAGTTTTATATTCAAAATCCAAGATGGCTACCTTAGCAACAAGCAAACAAACTGAGCGGTTACTATGACTTTCTCTCACTTTTAATTCTATTCGGCACAAATAAATACGTCAGTAAACCAAAGATAACAATGTAAGTCGTATTATTTGTTTGTTTACTTATTTATTTTAATTTCTTTCTCGGTTTTGTCGCGTTGCTATGAAACGCCTGAAACCCGGATAAAACGAATTGGTTTCTACGGGTGACGTAGTGCACTGAATAGGGGGCATAGTCCAGTAGAACGTACACTATGTAGTGCTCTAGTGTAGGGAGGTAGGAGCTATTTGAAATTCTTCAGCAGCCTTAACGCTATCAGTGACTGAGGCTTGACTGTAAAAATAAATAAATAAAAAGGGACAGATGTAAATAGCAATTCCGGGGTCCAAGCGAAGAGAAAATAGACAGAAACGAATAGAGAAGAGGATTCTGAATGATTCGGATTGGATTGGAATCTCTGATGTCACAATAATAATAGGATTAAAAGTTCCAATCTTGGCCTATGACACCCAAAACAATGGAATTAAAGTGAAAGGAGAAACTAGAGTGCTGCTGAAGAGTCTCCATGTCTCTCTCTCCGAGGAAAACATGGCACAGACGAGTCCTTCAGACTTCTTAAAACAAGCTGAACAGCTGAAGAAGCTGTGAGTAACCAGCGGCGGTGTTTAACTACACACAGACGGATACAACACATGTAGAGAGGTGTTCATTTCTGTCTCTGTCCATGCAGGGTTGAGAAACATGAAAAAGGAAGAGCAATGAATAAACACAGGAAGAGGGATGGTCTCACAGACTGTTTCTGTAAATTACAGGAGTTTGAGAACACACTGAACTCGGAGCTTAAAGCTGAAAGTAAGTTTAAAAGCTCTGTTTTCCATTCACAAGTTTTTTTCTTCTTCTTTATTGTTTTATGTTGGTTGGTAGACAGCTATTTGGTGCATTACCGCCACCATGTGGTATGGAGTGGGGTTACACCTGATATATATATATAAACAAGGTGTAACAAATATAATATATATATATATATATATATATACACACACACACACACATGATATATATCATTATATGTAAGAGAGAGATATATATGTATATATCTCTCTCACATGATATATATCGTGTGTGTGTGTATATATATATATATATATATATATATATATATTATATATGTGTTACAGCGTGTT
>JAOUQZ010000030.1:2420628-2433129 GCA_028564935.1 Neosilurus hyrtlii
AAATTTCAATAGAATCCGTTTACATAAGCTGCAACTAAAGGGTTCGTTTTAATTTTATAAATTGTGTCAGTAAATAACAGCAAGAAGGTCCTGAGTTCCTGAGTTGTGTGAGCTTTTTTTACATATTTTTTAGATTTTTGATATACTGTATTAATCCTACAAGGGAACTTATTGCCTCACACTCGGAGCAGTGAGCAACACACACACTCGGAGCTGTGAGCAACACACACTCGGAGTAGTGGGCTGCCACACATTGGGGCGCCTAGAGAGCAGTTGGGGGTTAGGTGCCTTGCTCAAGGGCACTTCAGCCATGAAGGTGGGGCTCACCACCACACATTTTTTCTGCTGTTTCGGGAATTGAACCAGCGACCTTTTGGTCCCAAAGCCACTTCTCTAACCATTAGTCCATGGCTGCCCCTCTAGCTTGATAATCCTCTAGCAGTGCTGGTTCTTTATGTACTTATTTTATATTTATGTTGAATGGCACACTCTACCAATCTATTGAAACTGGGTCATCTTGACCGATTTTTCAAGGTCACAGAGATCAATTCATCAAAAATTGCCTCTTAACATTCTAGAGGGTGCAGTTTTTGTGGGATCAGTTTCCAATTCATACCTGTTATACTTAGCATGGTCTTCAAACTTATTGAATTTGGGTCTCCTTGACTTAATTTCAAGGTCACAGGCACCATATGAAATATGCACATGATCATATAAACAGTCATGTGTCAAATTTAGCAGAGGATTGTTTTTTTTATACCAGATGTGTGGACATCCCTGTTAACCTTGTAAATGGTGTCCATGTCACAAGTATCAAATTTATTAAAAACATGATGATCCTCAGTGTGCCGTTGACCACGCGGCGGATTCACCTAGCGTTCTGTGATGTGATGAATTACTATTTGGATATTCCCAAATGCCCCTAGGTGTGAATGTGTGTGTAAATGGTTTTTGTGTGTGTGTTGTTCAGGGTAGCTGTTCAGGGTGTACCCTACTTTCTTCCATTGTCGGCTGAGATAGGCTCCAGCCTTGCCGTGACCCTAACCAAGGATAAAGTGATTCAGAACATGAAATCAAATGAATGCCAGGAGATAATTCTGCGTCACTTGTCACAGAGGGTTGGCACATTGGCATAGGGGCTAGCTCGTCTGCGTCACATCAAGTAGGTCCTGGCTCGGACATTTCTGTGTGGAGTTTGCATGTTGTCCCCACATTTGTGTGGGTTTCCTCTGGGTATTTTGTTTTTTTTCTAACTGTCCTAAGACATATACTTTTAGCTAACTGGCTGTCACAAATTGCCCCTAGTTGTGGATGTGTGTTGCCCTGAAATCATCTGGTGAGCTGTTCAGGGGGTACTCCGCCTTCGCCCAGTGTAGACTAAGGTAGGCGGTAAGTGATTAAGTAAAAGTGTCAAGGAGGGGGCAATGCTTCCTTACGCCCCTCCTTGTTTGGTGATGGTGGTGTGATGGGAGTCAAGTGGGAACAGAACCATGCCAGTAAAACTTCCTCTTGCTGAATTTGCCCTTTTTTCTGTATTATTATTATTATTGTATGTTCAAATCTGCATCTGTCTAAGTTGTGTGTCAGTCTTAATGTTATGTTTAATCTGTGTACCACAGGCCAATTCCAGCATGGAGGCAAGGCCCTTAAACCTGCACCAAATCTTCCGAGAGCATCCGGACGTGCACAGGAATATAATGATACTATTGCTGTTGATGTGTGAAGACTCATTTTGCTCACTTTACTTACGAAAATAAAGCTGTCCATTCCAAATATTTCAACCCGACACCATCAACATCATAAATGTAGAATACATACGTGGCTTGGATAGAGACATGGCAGTGATACCTGGTAGTGGTGAATGAAGTAATGCTGTGAGTTTGGGTGCATGCATTGTTTTGTAAATGCCAGTCTGTGATCATGTGGGGGTCATTTTTATACCAGGAGAGTCAAACTCATTTTCTCATTAAAGGTGATCGAGGACTGAATAATCGCTGAACATCTATTCTGAAATGGCAACCATGAAATCTGCACGGCAAAATGATTTGTCTAGGCATTTGTCCTATTTTCCTGTATTCACCTGCATTATCCGACAACGTTTAACAGTGACGTTTAACTTGAGTCATGAATGACTAGCTGTCTACTTGAAATAAGCTGCTGCCACCTAGATGAATTAGGTTTCATGGTAATGGTCGATGCAAAGAATGTACGATAATCATATTCCTTGAAAGTTCTTGTGAGCTACATAAAATTATCCTGTGGGTCGGATTTGGCCCAGGGGCCTTGTGTTTGACGCCTGTGCTGTATACCGTACAAAGTATCAGTTAAACAATATGACAATGAGTCATACTAGATACTGTATCTTCCATAACACCCTCAGACATTTCCTCCAAGCTTGACGTAAATCTTAAATGGCATCACACCTCAGTCTCCACAATGAAGAGCCATAAAAAAAAAACACTGGTGAAATAACCTGGAGGTACTTTTTATGTAAGTGTATACACGACCAGAGATTTTATTGTTATTTCTATGGGAACTTGGAACACTGAGCCACATGCATGTAAAGAATTACGCATGACAGCGATAGGCTAGTTTTAGTAGCAGGAGAGTAGCAGAATGAACCATAGATGAAACCTTCAGGTCTTATAGTTGCTGAGAAATGTTAATGTCACTGTCTGGTGTTATGTGTCTGGTCCACATACTTTTGAATGCCATTTAGGTTGGCATTAATTTTAAGCAGCACATCCAGTAGAGGGCAGTTCTTATTAAGACGGCGTTTGCATCGTTGTGTGTGGTATTTGTTTTTTTAATGTATTGATGATGCATCTTAACTCCCTGCCTTATTATGATCAACTTTTCAGTGTATAATTTTGTACTTGCATTTAACAGGTTAAAATTAAATTAACCAGATAAGCAAATGTTGTTCTCTCAATTTACCAACAGTTCCCACATCACCAGTATCACAAATTTCCAATTGCATTTCTGAATTTATAAAGAAATCTTGGAAGGTGACAAACATCTCAATCAGTGCTTAAAGTGTACCTGTGGTGAGTTTGCATTACTAGCTCTTTAAAATGATCACGTATGACATCGTTGAAATCCCTCTGGCAACATCAGCCCTTGCTTCTTGTAAAGTGCGCGCGAGTGCTGCCACACTGCTATTACCACTAGGCATGCACAGTGACATCTTTATTGGTGGTTCTAGCCCTGGTAGTGATGTGAATTTGTTGTTTTGTCCTAATGGCTGGGCTGCATGCAGCAGACACCACTCTAAGATAGTACATTATCAGTGCTGAGCCGTGTGTCACCAGCAAAATGGCGGCGTGCAAAGCATACGGCTAATTAAACAACAAGCACAGAAATCACGGAAAACATAACATAACATTGGTACAGTCTGTATTCTGAAAACGAATGTTAGCAGGTAACGTTACACTGGGGAGGAGACGTCAGCTGAATTTCTACATACTGTAGGATTACTTGATTGATGGATTCTCCCAATATGGTGGCGATATGCATACATTTTGACGAATGCTTATGTCATTCCTATATCATTTGTTTGTTAACAAAAAAGCCAGCGTTTCTTGATGTCATGGGACACAGAGGCTCAGCATAAGGCTTTGTTATAATTTTTTTTTTTGTTGTTGATGTTTATTTGTATTGTGTTATCGTAAGCTCAGGATCAGACATGGATGTTCCATTTATTTATTTGAAATATTGAATTAATCCCGCAAGAGAAATTTGGCTTGTGCATTTAAGTGAGCACACACATGTTAACAGTGAGCACACACACTCACATACTCGAAGCAGTGGGCTGTCACACACTGTGGCAGTTGGAGGTTAGGTGCCTTGCTCAAGGGCCAATTATAAACACTACGATCATTTCCAGAGCCAATAGTTCCACAGCATCTCTTAGATCATTCTTACAAGACTTCAGCTGCTGAAAGTGCTTAGAATTCCCTCTGAGACATCAGTCATGACCGGGGTCAAGGTCACGGGGAGGCTGGAGCCTATCTTAGCCAACACTGGGCAAAGAACAGCATACCAGATCACCACAGGGCAACACAACAATGCACATTCACAACCAGAGGCAATTTGGAACAGCCTCATGTAAATGTCTTTGGACTGTGGGACAAAACCAGAGTACCCGGAGAAAACCCACGCAAACACGGAGAAACCATGCAAACTCCACACAGAAACGCCCTCGCCAAGCACAGGACTCGAACCCAGGATCTTCATGCTGTGAGGCGAACTGACTAACTACATTAAAATAAGTGAATATGCTTACAGTGATATGAAATGTATCCTACCGGTAGTTTATTATTTCTCTCTTCATCTTTGTAGCTTGGGAGATGCTGTATGACTTAACAGGAAAAAAATAAAGAAAATCTAAAATTCCTTATTTGGTCATGTCTCTAAGATGTATGTGATAGTGAAGTGGAAGGAAAATGAAACATGATTTTCAAAAGCTTTTGCAAATAAAAATCTGAAAAGTGTGATGTGCATTTGTATTCACCCCCCCGAGTCAATACTTTGTAGAATCACCTTTCACTGCAATTCCAGCTGCCCATCATTGGGGTATGTCTCTACTAGCTTTTCAATTAAGAGACTAAAATCTTTGCCCATTCTTCTTTGCAAAACCGCTCAAATTCAATCAGTCCTATACCAAGCCAGTCTCCTTCATGGAACCTATCCACTTCTTCAGGCCCATTTCATTTCATTATGCACATCCCCTTTACTCAATTTATGGGACCCATAACCCTTTACAGAGCCTGCTGCCTTCATCAAGCCACCCCCTTAATGAGGGCCGACCCTTTTGTTCTACCTGTCCCTTTCATCAAGCCCATCCTCTCTCAAGGAGCGTCTCGATCGCCTGTCCCCTGCCATGAGTTCCGTTCCCTTCACGGAGCCTGCCAGTCCCCTTCTAAATAAATTACATTCATGTTATACGTTCAAGTCGACATATATATAGAATTTAAACAATATTTAAAAAAAATTAAAATTACCTTTAAAATAATATAATAAATCTTTTAGCACTACAATCATCAGAGAGAGAGAGACTCGTTTAATTCTAATGTAATTGATTTTAATTCAAAGTCTAAATTATTTTGCAGTTAAATGATAAAGTATATAATATGTATTTGTTTTGTGTCAGTGTTTATGTGAATGAAGACTCCTACATCTCACAACAAAGGGGAGAGTTTTATTTATTATATAATAGGACTTTTATTTTGCCCGGATGTTACACCCGACCGGAAACCGTAACGCAGCCTGCCTAAGTAAAGATGGCGGAAGAAGACTATTCATTTGAGGATTTTGAACAAATCGATTTTTTAAGAGACAGACATGTGCGTTTTTTTCAGAGATGCATTCAGGTGCTACCAGAGCGATATGCTTCATATGAAACTAGCAGGTACACAAACGAGTCCCCTCCTGTTTTCGGTTTAAAGACGCTTTCCCGGACTTATGCTAAGCTAATTTGCTAATCAAATATTTCCTACATTCCAGGTAGAAGGAAGATAATTTGTAATAGTCTTGCTCTTAAACTAACGTTATTTCGGATATAAGGCTTTTGACGAGTGATTTATGTGTAAATAAGGGTAGATATTTTCCACATGATGCTGTAATACTATACTGATACAGAAATAGCGTGTAAAATATTTAACTAAAATAACAAACCCAGGAAAAGTGTGCTGATACCACGTGACCTTCCTCATCTAAATAGTGTGAATTAGCCTTGTTTCCTATTTTATTTTACTTTACCCACTGCAAAACCTGCCTTTTGTGATGTGTTATGAGGTTTGATTAAATATGTTGAAATCTCTGAATGTTTCCTCTGTGTTTAACTCCAGGTTGACGATTGTGTTCTTCTCCCTGTCTGGACTTGATGTTCTTGATGCCTTGGATGTTGTTGACAAGCCCAGCCTGATTGAGTGGATCTACTCCTTACAAGTGTTACCCACAGAAGACCGTATGTCCTGTATCTTGCTTTTAATATACTTAAAGTATATATTGATTTATTTAGAATACAAATACAGGGTGAGCCAAAAAAAACCTCCTACATTCCAAAAGTGAATGAAAAATGTTAAGGTAAGTCTGTCGGGCTTTTACACCCGAGTCTAGTGGCTCATCAGGCCGGTGCTTATCGCAGTTTCTGTAGCGTGAAGCGAGTTCAACTCCTCCTGGATGGGACGCTGGTCCATCGCAGGTTACCTTACCAGTATTTTTACTGGAACCCATTTATACTGCTGGGTGGACAGAGGCACACTTGTGGTTAAGACCTTACCCAGGAGTCTTAGCATGGTGGGGGTCCAACAGGGATTCGAACCCATGATCTCTCGATCGGGAGCCCGGCACCCTTACCACTATGCCACCGGCCCCAAAGTTTCCCAAAAAAAAGTTAAACATAATTAAATTATTAATAACACACATGAAACTTGGTGAGGCAGGAGAGGTGGTGTTGAGGTTTGTTTGTGGTCCTCAACTTGTGTGATTTCAGTACGATGGATCTACAGGACGCACAGCTCGATGATCATTGGAAGTGCTGAGGGAAATGTTTCTGGGTCGGGTGATTTCATTGCGTGGCGATGTTTGATGGCCGGCCCTTTCCCCTGACCTCACCCCTATTTATTTATTTATTTATTGATTGATTGATTGATTGATTGATTGATTGATTGATTGATGGATGCTGCCTTAAATCATGGGTGTATACTCATTGACCCCAAACTCCAAGCCCTTAAAGTTGCTATTCAGCAGGAGGTCACCACTGTTCCACCCCACACGACCCGTCGAGCAACAGCAGCCTTCAGGAAACACCTCTAAGAGTGTATAGACAGTGAGGGCTACCATTTGGAGGATCATCTTTAAAACAGGATGAATAAAAACTTTGTTGAATGAAGATTCATGTGTGAAGAAAATAATTTGTTTTCATTTTTTTCATTTACTTTTGAAATGTGTGAAGTTTTACTGGGTCATCCTGTAGGGCTAATATACGTCAATACAATGATGCTTTTTGTGATTAATAAAATACTTATAAGTACTGATTAGGTATTAACTTGGGCTGCAGCTTAAAAAAATGTAAGAATAATGTAGTATAATAACTATTGCATTAAGTATGTCTGTATACACAGATCAGCCATAACATTATGTATATACTGTATATATTTATTTATAAAATATATTTACAATGTAATTATAATTTAGTATTATAAAGATTCTACTCATTCCTAATAAATAGTATTTTGTTGATTGTAGAACTTCTATTACTGTATAATTAATTTTCCTGTAAATAAACTTCTCAGTTTTGACCATTAGATGGCAGTATTGGTGTTTCTAAGAGCTGGGAATCCTGATCTTTTACATATTGATGGTTTGTTGTTTTTCTTTTTTCTCCCTCCCTCACGATCACCAGAATCTAACCTTGGGCGCTGTGGTTTTCGAGGATCATCACACATCGGAGTTCCATACAATACCTCCAAGGTTGCTGTATGATCCCGTTCAACACCAGACAAGCATACACCTACCTTGTATCTACACTCACTGGCCTTGGTCGACATTCCTACTGCTGTGGTGTTCATTTTAGATATTGTGTTACTGATTCTAAGCAACCTGTTACATATTTGGCTCCACTTGATGCCATTCATCAGTAACAGGGGATCACCGCAGATCGCTTCTGTGCACATATTATTTGGGTGGTGGATCATGGCAGCGATTCTGACATGGCGGTGACACATCAGTGGGAGTTGTACTAGTAAGCGTGGATGTGGTTGAATGGTGTTTAAGCTTTGTGTTATTATGGGCTTTTTTATTAGTCACACATACTGCACACTCTGTGTTAGTCATCCTGTAGATTTATCTCCACAATCATAGATACACACAAACACACACTCAATTAAAGATGTTTAAGCCACTTCTCAGGGACAGAGGGGGAAAAAAATTAATGGAAGGGATTGAATTTTAAAGAAAAAGATAAAAATCTAAGGAAGGAAAAGCTATAAAATTGGGGGGTGGGATCAAAATAGAATGGCACAGCTGAGTACTCATGAATGTAAGTACTGCGCTATGGATATATTGTTTATATAGGTGTATGTTGAGGGTGGCATGGTGGTGTAGTGTTTAGCATGTCTGGCTCACAGCAAGAAGGTCCTGGCTTCGATTCCCAGCCTCTGGCATTTGTGTGTGTGTGTGTGTGTGTGTGTGTGTGTGTGTGTGTGTAGTTTCCTCCCACAGTCCAAAGATATGCACATTAGTCTAATTAGTTCCAAATTGACCCTAGGTATGAGTGTGAATGGTTGTGTATGTGTCGGTCTGGCACGTTGTTCATGGTGGCCCTGCCTTCGCCCAGTATCGGCTGAGACAGGCACCAGCCTCTCCATGACCCTAGTACTATTAAGCAGTTCGGAAAGTGAGTGAGGTTTATGTTGCATGCTATCAGCATCAGTTTGAGATCATTCCACCAAGGCTGGTTGTATATTTTAGGGTGGCAGTAACACTGAGGTCCCCAGGAAAACTGCTGGTGCTTACACAGTTCTACCAGCAATACCTGTGTGTAACCTGAGGAAGTGAGAAATGAATGCTGGCGTAGTAATATAATATAATTATAAAATTAAGCTTTCAGTCTGGCACTGTGTTTGAATTGAACATGTCTATATGCAGATTTAAGCATTGCCTTAAGATGTCTGTGCTCTGAACACCCTTTGTGTATTGTTTTCATGGCTGCACGTCTGACCTTGTTCCACCGTCACTTTTAGGGCCCTGGAACTCCTCATCCATATGACAGTGGCCATGTGGCCATGACCTACACTGGCCTGGCCTGTCTCATTATTCTCGGAGATGACCTGAGTCGGGTCAATAAGGAGGCCTGTCTGGCAGGTTTAAAGGCCCTACAGCTGGAGGATGGCAGGTATTTATTCTCTCTGGTGAAGTAATCCAAACCTCAGACGCTCTCATATACTTTTGGGATACTCAGCCTTTGATGGAAGATACGTTAGGGTTATTCAGTATAAGATTATTTTAAGATTAGAGAGCTAAATATCGACTCTCAGAGACATTAGAGGAGTCCAGTATCAAATATGAAACCAGGATTTGATTCAAAGAAGGATCTGAGGGCTTGTAATATAAGGAGCTAAGAGTAGCTAATAATGGCTGGGTGTTGATCCTAATGTTAAAACTCCCAAGTTTTTTAGACACAAAATGTTTTCATATTAAAGCCCCTAAACATAGTGCAGACATTAGCGGAGCTACTGAGTGGAACCCCATAGGCATGGTAGATGACTTGGATGGAAGTCCAGTGTCCGTGCCACCATGGGAAACCTAAAAAGGATGCCACGTCACCGATTAAAAAAAGAAAGAAAACAGATTTCTTATTAATAATGAAACTAAACCCCTCCAAAAAAGAGGCTCATACAAAACTGCTCAGACTTGCACAGAATAAAAAACAGAGTCTTATACAGATACGTAGACAAACTTTAACACGGAACATGAACTTATTATACGGATAATTCAACCAACAAGACAGGTGATAGGCAGCAAGCTTTATTTATTTATTTCTTCCATGGCTGAAGTTGATTCAGTCCTTAAAGAAACTGCAGTACAGTACTCTTATAACGCCAGCCTCGGAAACTGATCAATAGAGACATCTATCAGAAGCCCCGTCTTTAGGAAAAAATTAATATATTAAGAACCGGTATATCAGTGAGAATGTGGTAAGCAAATGGGTGAGCATGTGTTTCACTTTCGTTATTAATAATAAATCAGGGTTGTTTTTATTAGTGACATGGCAGCCTTATTGGGTTTCCTGTGGTGGCATGGTTACGGAACAACCATCCAAACCGTGTATACCACAAAGTTCATTTTGTCAGAGTTGTGATCATGTACTTCTCTGATATTGCAAATGCTTAAAATGTCCCAAATGATGTATATACTTGTGAGTGGACCTCTTCTGGGCAGATATGTTGAATTGAATGTGTTGCGTGGAGTCCCTTAAAGTGTTTGCTGTCTGTTTTTTCGTCCACTGTGCAGTTTCTATGCTGTGCCTGAGGGAAGTGAAAATGATATGAGGTTTGTGTACTGCGCTGCATGTATCTGCTATATGCTGGACGATTGGTCGGGAATGGACTGCACGAAAGCCATCGATTACATCAAGAGGAGCATGGTGAGTCAGAGACACTTTCACTTTTACTTCCTCTTCAGCGCACAATTGGAAACCCTGCAATGATGTTAGAGTAGCAATCACTCTACAGAGATGATGGGAAAGTTATGATTTAACCTGTAATCTAGTAACATTTACTTTAAGGTGAGTTCTTAGAAGGCCGGGTTTGCTTTACGGTGACGTTGCACTGATCAGCCTTTTAGTTACACACATCTGCAAACAAAGCTATAGAACATGATCCGATACAGTAATTATCTCCACACAAAAGCTCAGCTCCATTACTGCCGTCCTTCATTTCAATCACCTGAGACCAGGGGGGCAAGTGTGAGCACGTTTCATGAGGCTCAGAGAAAATCCACAGCGATTCAGACAGTCCTAATCTTATAGAATAGTGTATGAAAATGGTTTCTCCGTCTTACAGTTCATCAACACAAAAACGTTGGACCTAAGAAAGTGAAATTAGTTGTGGTTTGTGATAGAGAGGGATCTTCTCTGTACCCTGGCAATTACAAAGACAATACCGTGATTCAAAAAAGCGTGGAGCTCCATGATTTATGACTCCATTTGGAGCACAATTGAGGTATAAGAAGGAGGCAGGGTGCATCCAAGAGATGAATCATGAAGGAATCGTGTTTCCAAGTTTCATCAGGATGGCGCATCGAGGTCTGTTACACTCTGTTAAACCCTATTATTCCCACGTTCTCTCATGATTGGTGTCCAATTGTAATAAATGGTAACTCGTTCAAACATTTTGTCATGATCATCACAGTTCCGTCAAGGTCATCACGATTCAATCCCTCGATCCCCCACGCTCATAATGATCCTCTAAAATCTTGGTTGTGAACATCGTGGCCCTAGTGTAATCCCAGAGTGTACAGTTGTTAGAATCTTTGAGGTCATGTATGTAGAAGAGGGTAAATAAACGCTTAGCACAGCATGAAGAACAGGTTCTTTCTGTCGATGACCTTCACTTTCTCTGTAGACTTGATCTACAGGTGGTAGAGTTTTTACCAGAGTTTTAGCAGAGCAGAGTTTTACTTAAGAAACCATCGACTTAATTTTGGATGGTTTGTACATCCATCTGTCCAGTATCTGTGTGCATCACAATGCTGATTGGCTGAGTGCTCTTTAACAGGAATCCAGAGAACATTTCTTAAACTTTTAAAACATTGAGTGAATAATTAAGGGAGCTGAGTCACCGTTACTGTGCATGATGCAAATTAGTAAATGAGTGCACGGGAAACTCCCAGCAGTAGCGTAGTTTACAGTCTGAAATACTGATGTTTGTGTGTGTGTATATATATGAAAATTTGTGTGTGTGAATTGTGAAATTGTCCTTTCGGCCGGAGTGTCTGGACCCTTGTGGTCCCACCCCTCGGGAGCTATAGGAATAGCTTCCGTCTGTCCAACACACTTTAGGTTCCGTACATTTACTTGCTGTGTGCTGAAGGGGTTTTCAGACTTGGTATGCTGGCTCACTACTATGAGTGCTAGGATGAGTTTGTGTGTGAGTGACCTTGATCTATTTTTCAAGGTCACGGAGGCAAAACTGGTTATTAGGTTTCTGGACATTTACTTCCTGCTCGCTGAAGCTGCGGCTTTTGAACTTGCTGTGCTTGTTCTATTTTATTTTTTTATACTGTATTATTTCCTCAAGGGAAATTTTGACATCTGCATTTAACCTATTCAAAGTGAGCACACACACACACACTCTCATTGAGCATTGAGCTGCCCCTATGATCCATTTTCATGTTTTCAACACCTTGTAGGGCATAATTTAGCCATGTATCCTTTCAAACTGGAATGATTCAAAAGCAGACGCAAAAGATCTACCCTGTAAAAACAGGATTCTGCAATTTCCGTATGAAGTTATTACTTCTATGTGGCGATGGGGAGAGATTTTGACTAATAGTTCAACAAATTCACCTTTGTTTAATTTCTTGACAGGGCGTACAGTTCTCAAAGTATGGAGCTGTGTAGTACACGTCACCCAGCCACTTTAATTAAAGAATTAAAACGCAGCTCACAAAAATCTCATGGGAAGTTCTGCTTTTAGGAAGTGCCTAAATCTGGACATTAGCAGATGTGTTACGAGTCATGAGGAAAGAACGGTGATAGAATCAGTAATAAAGATGATCTAAAGTCTTTCCACAGGAAATAAAACGTAACGGAAGTAAAGTCCGTTAGAAACGCAAGTCATCTGAGAATAATCTCACATTCAGAGGGAGGGCTGGTCCAACATTTGTACTGAGAATTCTTAAACGGTTTCTATCTTATTCTTCATTCATTCATTCATTCATCTTCTGAACCGCTTATTCCTAATTAGGGTCGCGGGGAGGCTGGCGCCCATCTCA
>JAOUQZ010000030.1:2462704-2474944 GCA_028564935.1 Neosilurus hyrtlii
TGTGTGTGTGTGTGTGTGTGTGTGTGTGTGTGTGTGTGTGTGTGTGTGTGTGTGTGTGTGTGTGTGTGTGTTGGGAGCTTTGCTTTTAGGCAGTGATTTAATCTGTATATTATCAGTAAGTGTACAACAATCAGCCATATGTAAGTGTATATGTGTGTGTATGTGTGTGTGTGTGTGTATATATATATATATATATATATATACACACACACACACACATCTATCTGTCTGCGTTTTAGTGAACATTTTCTGCTCCTGAATTGAACTTGAACCCCCACACAGGTCACAGCTGCTCAGAAAATAATGTACCTACTATGGAGCAAGAACTGTCGACTAGGCATTACGCCCCCTGTGTGTCTTAATATTTGAAGCATTAATGAATTGATATTTGTGGTTAACCGCTAGAAGATGGGGAACACTTTATTATTATGGGGAAATCAAGTATAATTCTCCTGTGATTAAGCCTTCGCCCTGTCAGTGTTTGTGCTTGACATGTGTAATATGGAGCGAGAACTGAGTAACAGAAATAATATAAAGATTTCGGCACTGCATAAAGGTGGATTCCCAATAGATGTTTCTATTAGTGGGTGTCCAAAGCTGGTGTTAAAAAAGTCCTTTTAGGAGAAAATGAATAAATCTCCCCTGCGTTTACAGATTACAGTCCTTTCTGTTCACTCGCTGATTTCCACATTCATTTGTATTCAGCTGTCTTGTTAGTTTAATTATCCGTCTAACAAGTTCATGTTCTGTGCTCCCTTAAATGTTTGGAGTTGTGCTCAGCAAAAGTTTGTCTGCCTATGTGAGTTATATTGTGTTTTTTATTCAATGTGAGTCTGAGTGGTGGTGTATGAGCCTTTATTTTTTGGGGTTTCAGTTTCGTCACTAGTAATAAATTTTTATTTAGTAGTAAGTATTGTTTTTTTTTTTATTTACTTTTTTTTAATTATTATTTTTTAGACTGGTGACACAGCAGCCTTACTGAGTGTCCTGTGGTAGCATGGGCAAGGTGATGTTCCATGTCTATGGGGCTCCACGCAGGAGCTATTAAATCCACAACAAAATGATTTTTTTCTAGAGGAGGGAAAAATTATATTCTAAAGAGCAGGTTATATTTTATTACTCCTGTTCAAATTCAGTTGTGCAGCTCATGAATAAAGCTTTCAAAGTTTAAAGCATTAGGTGTATGATTCGGCTTTCTCTGACCTGGTTCAAAGATGTATGGTATAAAGAACTTGTAATATTTAATCAGGATAATTATAGAATCGCAATGCTAACAGTACTGTATTGAGCGGTCACCGGTGACTCCCATCCTCAGCTGCTATGGATACTGTGTTTATTTTTAGTCATGGAACATGGCTTGGATGATTGTCTTGGGTCCGTCCAGTGCCTGCCCACCACAGGGAGCTCAATAAGGTTGCGCGTCACTGAAGTGATGCTGAATTGAAAAGCATAAATAATAATGAAATTGAAACCCAAAAAATAGAGACTCATAGACCACCACTCAGACTCGCAGAAAATAAAAAACATGCTATCATTAAAACACAAGGCAGACAAACCAGCAGGTTAAATGAATGTTTGTGGGGCAAACGTCAAAATCAGAAGCTTGACAGAACGTGAAATTGTTGAACAGAAACTTCCAAGGCTCAGACACTTATCAGTAAAGATCCACATTTCTTGTCATGTAAGGCTTTTTAAAGGGTTCTACTGACCGTTATTGGACATATTCAGTATTAATCGCTATTTTTATCTGCAAGCTTCATATCTGACTGCCCACATGAGTTAAAACACACCCACCCCAGATGTTTTTTGGCCTGATGAACCCCTTTAACTTGGACACAGTAAGAGGGCTGCTGTCTGCCTGATGCATCATGTGGACGTATGGCGTAACGAAGGGCTGTATAGTGATTTCAGTATTTGTTTGAATACTGATGCATGAAGTGTGCATCAAATGAAGCGGCTATATGAACATCTATGGACATGCTTGGCTTTAACAGGAAGTGATCGTCATGTTGTGGTTGTTATTTCCATCACAGCCAGCAGATGGCACCAAAACCGCTAACTGTTGCTTTAAACCCAAATAGCTACTGAAATGGGCGTCGCTAATTCTAGAGCCGTTCTTTGTAAAGTTAATACCATATCTCTTCTAAGTAATCAATTAACCAGTCAACGCACCATGCGGTCCTCGGCTAATCTTTTAATACTGGATAATTCTCTATAATTTTAGGTGGTAAACTTTAGATTATTCTGTTTAAGCCTTGAACAGACTTGCTGTTTCTCCTGGCAGTAAATATGCTCAGTATTTCCCACGTACATGCGAATCTTTGGATGTGTTTTAAAGCATTATAGTCTCCCACCCATCTGAGATGTTAACCGCACACATCAGTGTACGTCCGAGAGTGTGTGAGAAGCTTCAACCAAATGCAACTATTAAGTGACAGCGGCAGGTCTGAAGGCATATAACGCACCAGTTTCACTTTTAGCGCCGTACGATAAGTGAACGAGAGGGTGCTTGCCGTTGATTTGTGGTTTCTGTAGGGCCAGACACCTCGGTGCTCTGCCAGAATGGCCTTACGATGACTTACTGGTCTGAGCGTTTTATTTTCTTTCCCCTCCTCTGCACTGAGTGTCATTACGGCAGCAGCAGGCCCCAGCAAGCCGCGCTGCAGATGCTGCCTCCTCCTCCCCTACCCGAACAGCGCAGCGCAACCACGGCCTAAGTACATGCTTCTTCTTCTAACACGCCCTCACCCGTTGCTCATTTCCCTTCATTTTGTTCAGATCCCATCGGAAAACTTCCCCATTGTCATTCCGGCAACACCACCTCCCGCCCACGTCTGTGACGAGCAAGCCGTTATCAGTCCGTTACATCTCCGTACATCTTCATGCATGTTTTCTTCAGATATGTTTTGCATCCATTAGTCACTGTTGTGCACCGTCATGTCACTGTCTTGTGCTCACGCCATGCATCCAAGTTTAGTCTGAGTGTGTTTTACCTGCTTGTTTCTGTCATGGTTGTAGTGTATGTTTGATTGTGTGACTCTTTCTATCTGAGAATTTCCTTTTGTGTGAGATTGTGTTTTGTCTTTTTCTGTAAATGTATTGCATATATGTGTGTGAGTGTGTTAAATACACTGAACTGGACAAAGAACGGGAAGAAAAGGTTCATAAATCATACCAGGGTGTATTCTGTGATTGTACATTTCCTCCATCTTCTGTGTATTAAGAAATTGGTCTGTAATTTAGTTATGTATCATTTGTTTGGAATGTCTTTGTTTGACCTTCAGCCTTTTATTGTCCAGATCATTGTGCACCTTTGTTGTGTTGTTTGTGTGCATCCTGAAACTCGAGTCAACTGGTTTGAGTTTCATCTTTTTGGGTCGGCAGTGCTTTACTTGATTTATTTCATAAATTGAAAAAAATATATATAGAATTGTGTTCGTCCACCGGAGTAACCGACTGAGAACCATTTGTGTGAAATCAGGGTCTGTGTCTTCCTCTCCGGGATGGAGGCGCTCCTCAGTCACGCCCCGCGTCACCAGCTTCCCATGCCCAGGCTGCCAGCGTGACATAGAGCTGGGCGAGCGGGGCATCAGCATGCTGTTCCGTAACTTCACGCTGGAGAGCATCGTGGAGCGCTACAGGCAGGCGGCCCGTGCCGCCGTCGCCATCATGTGTAACGTGTGCAAGCCACCTGCGCAGGAGGCCACCAAGAGCTGCATGGACTGCAAGGCGAGCTACTGCAATGAGTGCTTCAAGCTGCATCACCCATGGGGGACGCCCAGAGCCCAACATGAGTACGTCGGGCCAACTACTAACTTCAGACCAAAGGTATGAGCAATTCTTCTATCATGTCCTCTTTGGTCACACAAGGATATTTTATTTAAAGGAAATTGGTGATAAAATAATAATAATTATAATAAAAAAGTCTGATACCTTAAAATGGCAACACGGACAACATTTTTAATTACTTAAATGAGTGTTTCCCTATAAAGAAAAATTGTAAGCAGTGAGCCTGTACCTTTACTTATGGAAGGGGACCTGACAGGTACATGGGGCACCATGCATGTGTTTTCAGCGGGGCCTAGGGTAGTCTGCGTAGGCGCATCGCTCTGGTAAGTGTGTGCTGCGTTTGACTAAGGCAGGGTTTGGTTTGTTCAGTGCTCATGCAAGGTTAAGGCAACCAATGTTCTTTAAGTTGAAGATGATTTATTGGTGTGTTTTGTAGTATAAATAAAATAAAATCCTTCATTGAGCTTTCAAGTTCATTGTCTCTGGCTTGCTTTAAGATCAGAATATTTTTTTGGATACGGTGTAGTTTTAAAGCTCCCCATTCACTACTGAATATCTGCCTTGTTTTCTCTTTTATTCTCAGTTAACTCTAGCCAGATATAAAGGTTTTCTGGTGAAAGTATCTCTTAATGTACCGGCGCTTTTTATTTATTTATTTTGTGTGTGAATAAAGATCAAACTTTTCTTTTTTTTCTTTTTACATCTTGTTTGGGTTCTGTATCTGTTTACAATAACAACAGGACTGCGTAACCAGAGGAACGATCTTCAGTGTGGGTGACAACTTGGTAGTGCAACACCAATTCGTAGAAAGTGGAAAAGTCTGAGATCATGTGTTAAGAAACACAAGGAGGGATATCACATAGGTGTCAAACTCGAGGCCCGTAGGCCAAATCCGGCCCGCCGCCTCATTTTATGTGGCCCGCAAGAACTTTCAAAGAATATGATTATCGTACATTCTTTGCATCAGCCATTACCATGAAACCTAATTCATCATCCTTCCACTAGGTGGCGGCAGCCTATTTCAAGTAAACAGCCAGTGCTGTTAAGCCCTTTTAGGATCGATGTTCAGTGATTATTCGGCCCTCGATCTCCTTTAAATTGCCTTTAAATAGCGATGTGACCCTTGGTGAAAATCAGTTTGACTCCCCTGGGATAGGATTTCAAGAGAAATAAAGATGTTTGTTAATATCATGGTGCCTGGTGCAGGGGTTGTTGACACTCACATGCAAGAGTTACCAAATGGTTTCAGAAAGACATTGTGGGCCAATTTCAATTTATTTCCAATTGATAACACTGAATTTCATGTTTATTTAATAGAGATGGAAAGTGAGTGGGTCCCTTTTAATGTACAAGGTTTTATAAACACCTTTTTACATGCACTAAACTATTCCAACTCTTACCACCCAAATTCATTCTCTGGAATAGGTTTCACTGTAACCTCCCAGTGAGAATGTTTGCAAGTGTGTTAATAATACATTACCGTGTTGATGTGTAACAGTCACCAGTGCGTCCAAAAACAAGCTTACCTTTTAGGGTTTGATTTCTTTCTTGGGATCATTAAAGGGAGAGAGAGAGAGAACTGTCGGGCGGATTAAATTCCCTTCTGGAAGTAAGAGTTTCCATCTTCTTTGGCTGTAGGTGCTGATGTGTCCTGAGCACGAGATGGAGAAAGTTAACATGTACTGCGAGGTGTGTCGCCGGCCAGTGTGTCATCTCTGCAAGCTAGGAGGTTCTCATGCTAACCATAAGGTCACATCCATGAGCAATGCCTACAAGGTCCTCAAGGTATGCAGACTCAAAGGAAAGTTTGTAAGATAAATTCTAGGTTTCTAACATGTTGTGAAGCATGCGAGAGTGCGCTGTAGTTGTTCAAGGTTTACAGTTTCATTTTCGGGCCTTCTCATTAAAAATAGAGCAGCGCACATGACCTGCTTAGCAAGAGCTCGGGATCATGTTTCTTGTGAATAAAAGGGGGTAAAAAGATTTTGTCATTAAAAAAAAAAAAATTATTTCTGGCTGGGTAAATTACTAAAACATTAAAAAACACTCGACGCTTGCTTTTTTAAAAAAAATATATATATTTTTTTATATCTAAGCCTTGTAACCTTAGATCAGACCAAGCAAGCCTGGAATATGCATTTTTAATGCAATCAATTGTGCCTAATAAAGTTAGGAGAGCTCGGTGTCTGTCAGTGCGGTATTAAATGGTCTGAACTGTTTGAAAAATGCCGGGGCAGTTCACTTTTCCATCACGCACATTCATAGCCTAATAGATTTTATTGTTCCGCCAACAGGAAAAGCTATCAAAAAGTATCCATTACTTAATTAGCAAAGAGGAACAAGTGAGGACTCAGATTTCGGAGCTTGAGGTCTTGATTCGACAGACTGAGGTAAGTAGGTTGTGGAAACTTTTTAGAGCCTTTTGGTATAACTTTTCAGTGCATTAATTTCACTGTCAGGTATCATTTCTGAGCATACTTCTACACATTCTTACGGCTGAGACATGGAATATTACGCTGATTTGAAATGTCTGGGGAATCATAAAAAGATTTATGATGTCCAAATCTTTTTAATTATAAAGAATAATTAGCTGTAGAGATGTTCTGATACCATTTCTACCGATATTTGACCTTTCGATACCCCTGCATTATAAAAATCTGTATTGCGTTTTAACAGCTGTGCACCATTTACTCTGTAGATCTGTAAACGTGAACACACGCACAAAATGAATACCCTATCACATAATCTCGCAATCATTTTATTAGTTTATTTCACTTTATATACATTTAAAGAACTGCTGAAGCACGGCCCTGTCAAGTTAAATTAAAACTTATGCAAAAGCATCTTCAATGTTTTTATTATAATTCCTGTAAGCTGACTGTTTAGCATCGTCTCCTAAAAGTATTTTTATTTAAAGTCTACTAATTTGTCAGTAATCTGCTTTTCTTTTGGTCTCTTTGTGAATTTTATCACACTCTGTCTGTCTGTCTGTCTGTCTGTCTGTCTGTCTGTCTCTATCTATCTATCTATCTATCTATCTATCTATACTGTACTAATCCTTCAACGGAAATTACACTCTGCTTTTAACCCATCCAAACTGAACCCCCACAGAGCAGTTGGGGGGTAAGTACCTTGCTAAAGGGTGCTTTAGCCATGAAAGTGAAGGAAGGGGTGGGTACTGATCACTCCCCTGCCTCCAACATTGCTGTTTTACTGCTGGGACGCTCCAAAATTAAATATTTCCAAATTGAGGACATGGTGCTACCTCTTCATAGCCTCTCCCAACTGGAAGTCTTTTTTTTCCCCCCGCTGCTATAAAAAGAAACCTGCAAGATCAGGGCAATGTCTGCAGCACAAAGGAACTACTGATTTCTGGGATTGAAAACCGACTTAATTTGTGTATAGCCTGGGGTATTCTCCGATACCAATACGCCATTGGCAGCATTTCTGATACTGGTACCGGCATATCTGTAGTTATAGCGTTATATGAAAAGCATTCGAGGTTTCTTGTGAAGTCTAACATTTCTAGCCGTCATGTCATCATGGTTGCGACGTTTCAGTTCTTATAATTCTGGGCCGTGTTTCGGAAGGGAAGTGCTAACTGATTTTTCTGCCACATGCCATCATTAACACATGGTATTGTTATCGTGCCTCACTTCTCGTAGGTGGTTCCACATTTTGTGCCATAACCACACCGTGTCTAATGGGTACATTGGAGATGTTTCGCAAGCGAAGCACTGTTGTATCATAAGTTATTGGATCGGCACATAGACCGTCAGTTTTGGTTTTGGCAGATTGTCAAAGGACCGGTACAACTCACTGTAACAACAATTATAATAGTGTTTTGGTTTTTAAACCTGGATTTACCCTGGGGCCATGATGTCCACGATCTCCACTATTGAAAAAAGCATGGAACTCCACAATTTATGTCCACGCTTGGGGTATAAATAGAAGAAAGGAACTTTGTGTGCACCAAGATCCCCTACAATGGCTCATTAAGCTCTACACTGATTCCCATATTCTACCACGATTGGCATCAAATCGGAACAAATTGGAATAATAGTGGCAAAATTTTTGACAGTCAAATTTTGTCATAATTATCACATTTCCGGCGGTTCCCCTCAGGATCATGACGGTTCCACCGGGCTCTCTCAGGATCATGACGGTTCCGCCGGGCTCTCTCAGGATCATGACGGTTCCGCCAGGACCCCTCAAGATCATCAAGGTTCTGCTGGGTTCCCTCAAGATCATCACGATTTGATCCCACACTCATCACGATTCTGGCAAATGGTGGATATCGTGGCCCCAGTGTGAACCCAGGTTAAGGAGTCAAAGATGGTCCACATTTAGATCTTTGCCGACTCTTAATAAATCTAGAGCAGTGTACTGTGGGCTTGACTGCTCTGTTTAGGGATGTTGGCAGCTGAGTAAAAACTGTAGTGATCCTTGAAGACTGATTCTGGAAATGCTGGTGTGGTGTATTGTGTATAGTGATGCACTTATCTAATGCATCTGAGTATTAGTACTGAACCTGAATTGGCCTGAAACAGTGAATTGATTTTGAGACAAAATTAACCATGACAAATGTCTACAAAAGCTGAGTAACTTTGGAGCATTTCCCCTCTCAAGCAGACCATTAGCTGATGGAATACAAATGGGAATCAGATCACAATTGGTTTTGGTAAATAACAGCTCTTATCAGTGTATCGAAAATGAAAACGGATGAGTGGTGCTTTCAGTAATCACTGTTGTATCTCATCAATGCAGGAAAATGGACAGCTTGCAGAGAGACAGGCGCATGAGCACTTTGAGCGTCTCTTTGAGACTCTGCAGGAAAAGAAGACTGAATTGTTGCGGTCGATCGAGCTGTCCAGGAACCGGCGTCTGGACAAGCTCAGGGGCCAGGTGGACGAGTACCAGGGCATGCTGGAGAACAGCGGTTTAGTTGGTTATGCACAAGAGGTTCTCAAAGAAACCGACCAGTCGTGCTTCGTTCAGACGGCGAAGCAGCTCCACGTCAGGTTACACCTCTATCCTCTCGAATTCCTTTTACTGATAAAGCTGAAGTCATCCATTTTGTTGTTTGAATTACTCAACCTTTTTAATGAGGATTAAGAGCTGCTGTTTATATATTGACCCAAGCTGATTTGTGGCTAGTGGTCTATCTTAAGATTCCGTCTGGTGAAAGCCGGCCTGGTGAGCTTTGCAGAATGAGCTGCATGAGTGGATTTAAGTACAGTAAAAGTCCTTCAATCTAATCCTCATGATCGATCTCCATTACGCTGCATATGGCAGTGTATCCATTTTTAGATATTTATTTTCAATTTTGGGTACCAATGGAGCACCAAAGTATAATTTATGATACAAAAAATGGGGCAGTGTTGGCTCAGTGGTTAAGGGTCTGTGTTACTCATCTAAAGGTCAGGGTTCAAACCCCTGTCTCACTGATCTGCCATTGTTGGGCCCTTGAGCAAGGACCTTGACTCTTTAGCTCAGCTTAAAAAAAAAAAAGTTGCTCTGGATAAGGGTGTCTGCTAAATTCTGTAAATGTAAAAACTCCACAGCTCTTCAGGAAGCTTCTTCCCCACGACCCCTGAAACGCTGGTTTTGAGTGTGTGCCGGACAGCCTGTTTGGCTTCCTCCTCCCGTTTTTGGTCTGTCTGCTCTCTGTTCCTACTGTGCTCTGATTGATCCCCTTTTTGAAGGCTTTCCAGAGGCTCAGGGGCAGACTGGCAGATGCTGCTGTGCGAAAGGCAGTTGGGTTGGGTGGGGTAAGGCTAGCTAATCAGTAACAAAGTCCCAACACGCCATGATTTACTAACCTTGTGTTTACGGCCAGCTCAACCAGCTCAGAGGAACATGCACTAACCTCGTTATTTGACACTCTGGCATCGTCTAACATGACTATTTAGCACTGACAACATTTATGGGTTAAAGTGTAAAAAGCATAGTATCTCTTCTTTAATATCTAAGAACTCTCTTTATATAATGATTTATATGTGTCTGCTGGAGAACTGCTTCTATACCTCCCTGTTTTCTTGGGTTCAGGGTCCAGAAAGCCACAGAGTCACTGAAGACCTTTCACCCTGCAGCTAACCCTTCGTTTGATGAGTTTGTCCTGGACACCTCAAAGGAAGAGTCCTTGCTGAAAGACATTATGTTTGGTGGAGGTATGTTTGAGAATGATGTAAATTCATCTGTTCCTGTAGGGGGTGTGATAGGGTGCTGGTGTGTCTGGCACTGTTTGTGGCTCTCTAATTAAATAAGCCGGCTGGAGTCCTAATATATCCTAGGATTTTGGCACAAGGAGGATTGGCAGATTTTACTCTAATTCCTTTCTCACAATGATTCCTGTTTTCACTGGTAGGTAGAGTTGAAGAAATGGGTTCGTCTGTGTGAATATGTGGATTGTACAGCTGAGCACCACAAAATATGTTGAACCAGATGTTCCTGAACATGTGTATGATGTCAGTACAATGATCTATACTGTGTCTGGATGTGGAGGTTTCCTCCTGTTCCACTAATTCTTATTCCTTTAAATACATCAAGTTCATCAACTTGGGGTTTTGTTTTCTAAATGGATTATAAACTAGAGGTCCAATTCTTTTTCCCCACTCAGAAACCTAGGGAATGCAAACTGTTGCACTTGGGTGTATGTAGATAAAGAAAAATACAGGGAGACACTGGAGCGCTACAGAGGCAAATATAGATGTTAAAATTGAAAGGTAGCATTCAGAGCCTGCTGAGGAACTTTTTATTTAGTCCAAGGTCTCTCATCAGCTATGCAAAGTGGACATTTTGTACTGCTCAGCAATAAAAAAACAACAACAAAAAAAACATGTAGGATAAAGACATTCCAGACTTCCAAAGCCGTGGGTAATTAACTGGTTAATAGGTGAATTGTTGTAGAAAACATGTGCCAGAGTAATTCAACTAGTTATACAGGTCAAGTTACATAAAATTCCTTGCTTACAAAGATCTGGATAAGCAACTAACATGACTGGCATTGAGTCGCTTATTCATTAAATCGTGTAGCTTTTCCCTCCTGAGTAATAATGTCTGAGGACTGGAGTCAGGGAACTGTTGAGCAATGGCACTGAATCGACATGGTGTTGACCGGCCATGGTTGAAATCCCTGCTGCCATTGAACTGGAAAATCTCAGTGATTTTCAAAAATCTTAAAAAAAAAAAAAAAAAAGTTATTCAAAATAGTCTTTTGCTGAACCGCTTAATCATTTTAGGGCCTCGGGGAGGCAGGAGCCTATCTGCGCCAACTGTGGGCTAAGGCAGGAGTACATACAGAACAGCTGGTCAGTTCATTGCAGGAACTACAAACACACACAACAACAACAACAACGACCATTCACACTTTACTTACACCTAGGGGCAATTTGGAACAGCCAGTTAGTCTAATGCAGAGGTCGCCCGCAAGGACCACATAAGTCGCCCGCAGGCCTGTTCTAAAAAGAGCACAACTCACTAGTGAGCTGCGTCTAAAATTAATTTTTGATTTTTATTGTTGATAATTATTGTGAGAAACCATTAACGTGGTCAGTGTGTTCACATAGATGAGTATCATTAATCATTATTGATAATGTATAACTAAAGGAAAACTGAGCAAATGTGTAATTTCAGGAGAGCCGATCAAACTGGTAGCCCTTCGTATGACTCGGTACCCATGAAGTAGCTCTCAGTTTCAAAAAGGTTGGTGACCCCTGGTCTAATGTGTCTGTCTTTAGGCTGTTGGAGGAAATTGGAACACTCACACAAGCATGGGGAGACTTGCTTGTGTTACTGTACTTCACACAGACACCCTCGCTGAACCTGGAACTCGAACCCAGGACCATTTTGTCGTGAGGCGAACAGGCTAACCACTATGCCACCGAATATACATATCCTGTAAATTCAGAAAGTATTCAGACTCTTAATCGTTAATCGGCTTTGGATGTTTTCAGAACCACAGTGGCCTCAATTTGAATATCGAAGAAATTTGGTAGAACCGCGAACATCTGGCTGAGTTGGGCATAGAAAGAAGGATCTTCATGCCTAGAAAAGAAGAGTCTTGGTCAGGATAAGGATGTCATACAGAAATTCAGTTCATTATGAACGAATAAAACAAATCAGTAAATCTCAAGTACTACAACGTGCACTCCTGAATTTATTTAATATAATATTTAAAATGTGGTGATGTAGCATTTAAAATTATATTAAATAAATTCAGGAGTGCATGATGAGTACAACATTGCGTGGTCATCGGGGCCGTACCTCTGGATTGACAAACCGGGGTGGAAGTTCCCCTTTTTAAATAAGGGAACTGGAGGGTGTGTTCCAACTATCGTGGAATCACACTCCTCAGCCTACCCGGTAAAGGCTATTCAGGAGTACTGGAGAGGAGGATCCGGCCGATGGTTGAACCTCGGATTCAGGAGGAACAAGGTGGTTTTCGTCCCG
>JAOUQZ010000030.1:2475044-2492922 GCA_028564935.1 Neosilurus hyrtlii
GGATAGAATTTCTAGGCGCAGTCAAGGTGTTGAGGGGTTCTGGTTTGGTGACCATAGGATCTCGTCTCTGCTCTTTGTAGATGACTTCGTCCTTTTGGCTTCATCGAGCCGCGACCTCCAGCTTTCGCTGAAGCGATTCGCAGCTGAGTGTGAAGTGGTCAGGATGAGAATCAGCACCTCCAAGTCTGAGGCCATGGTTCTCAGTTGGAAAAGGGTGGAATGCACCCTCTGGGTCTGGAATGAGATCTTGCCCCAAATGGAGGAGTTCGAGTATCTCGGGGTCTTGTTGACGAGTGAGGGAAGGATGGAGCGGGAGATTAAAAGGCGGATCGGTGCAGCCTTTGCTGTAAAGCGGAGCTTGTACCGGTCTGTCGTGGTGAAGCGGGAGCTGAGCCAGACGGCTAAACTCTCAATTTACCAGTCAATTTACGTTCCTACCCTCACCTATGGTCACAAGCTTTGGGTAATGACCGAAAGAACGAGATCGCAGATACAAGCGGCTGAAATGAGTTTCCTTCGCAGGGTGGCAGGTCTCTCCCTTAGTGATAGTGTGAGAACTTCTGTCATCCGGGAAGAACACAGAGTAGAACCGCTGCTCCTTCACGTTGAGAGGAGCCAGTTGAGGTGGCTCGGGCATCTGATTAGAATGCCTCCCGACCGCCTCCCTGGTGTGGTGTTTCAGGCATGTCCAACCGGGAAGAGACCCCGGGGCCGACCCAGAAGACACTGGAGGGACAACATCTCTCTTGGCTGGTCTGGGAACGCCTTGGCGTCCCCCTGGAAGAGCTGGAGGAAGTGGCTGGGAGAGGGATGTCTGCACCTCACTGCTTAGGCTGCTGCCCCCGTGACTCGACCCCGGAACAAGCAGAAGAAGATGAATGAATGAATGATATTTAAAATGCTATAATTATATTTGGATGACAGTAGCTCATACCACACATTACACGAGCTACTGTCAGTTATATTTTGATGGTTAACATGGCACTCTTAGCGTTTAGCCATTGCAAACATCACATGGCACATGGCTGGGAACAGAGCAGTGCCGGCTGTTGGAGACTAAAAATAACGGCAGAATGTATTTTAGTTTAAGAATAAAGCCCGAATACGTGGTTAATATAATGTTAAAATGAATTGAAACTTACTCACCTTGAATGATTTGAATGTTAAGAGATCTTGATGCCTGTTTTGCGTTGCGTTGTTAAATTTAGTGTTTCCTCCTTTGGTCTGAACCGTGGCACCATCTGAATATTGGCTTCTACATTCTATTATTACTCCCTTATTAGTTGCTTTCAATTGCAAAGTACTTTTATACTCAAGTCTTACTAGTTTTCTTCTCAGTGAGTGCAGGCAGAGCCCTCGCTGCAGCTGCATGTTGCCATCGTTATGTTGTTCATCCTTGCAGTAGATAATGTTCTTCTTTGAAATTTAATGGCAGTTTAGAATGCTTGTGGGCCTCATTAAGTCTAGAACAACTGCATTTCAAAAGTGCTCCAAAACGTCCTGTGCAGAAATGGGAGCATCTCCGCAGCGTTCCACAAATCAGCCCTTCATGTCACAGTGGCAAGTCTAAAGCCATTGTTAATTAAAAGGCATATGATCACATAAATCTGACCCTCCAGCCAATCCATCCAACCATCCAACCAGTTACAGGGGATAATTCTGAGTTTTTGTGCTTATCTGAAATAGCACAAAAAGCTTTCAAATTATGCATTGTCTCTCTGTTTTTTTTTTTTGATAGGACAACATTTGACTGACTATAAGGCTTATGACTAAAAATGCATTTAAAGTTTCCAAAAAGATAAATTAGCAGCATATATTTCTGTAAAAGCTGTCAACATATACTATGGTACAAATATTTACCCCTTTAAGATCTTTACTGGCACAAAGGTTTATAAATATATTTCACTTGGATCATTCTTACCATAGCCTGATTAATACGGCTGAAAGTCAAATGCAGGTTCATCGTCAGGCTACTGATTTAAAATGCACGCGTTTGGATCAGATTCATCCTCTAAACCAGACTCTTCGCTGTCAGATTCCAAACACACACTTTCTTCATCTTTCTGTGATTGTGAGACATATTCACAGAGTCAGTCAGATAAATGGGATTAATCTGCAGCATGCAGTGAGGGAGGGGGTTTATTTACACTCTTTTTGGAGTTAGAAAAATAACTTTTTAATTGGTTTACTTTGCAACTGTTGCTGCAGATGATTCGATACAAGTATTGATACCAAACATTTGGAAGAATGTGTGTGGGATAGATTTGACCCATCCGTGCATTATTCTCAAAATACACTTCTGCACCTTCTGAATAGTTTGGTGCTGGAGGGTTACAAATGTGGCAACATAAAGAAAAGGGTTCTCTGATCTGAGGTGATGAAAATGTAATTAATTAGACAAGTCGGCAAGCACTTGGTTGCACATAACCAGGCCAGAAACATGGTGAAACATGGTGATTGTGGTGGCAGCATCATGCCGTGGGGGTGCTTCTGCAACCAAACACAGGAACCTCCTTGAAGAAAAAACCCCATGCAGAGTGCATGTGAACTCAGATTAGGGAAACTTGTTAAGAGTGCACCTGGCAGCATAAAGTGCTATTAAAAGCAGAATTGACACCGTTTTGTGTCTAACTATGACACTTCCTCTTCTATTATGTCACTTCTTCATGAAAAACGATTTTCACTTACACTTGAAAAGAAATCTCTTGATTGCTTGTCACTGTTCTTGGCTTCCTTGTCAAACTGTTACCCCATTGGTTAGCTGTTCGAAACATCCCAATACTATGGGGATTCTGGGTAGTAGCCTTCAGTGAAGTGAGGTCTGATGCGCGTTTGAGGCATGGAGGCATTAAGGGCGAAGAGTCACTCTTGGTGAACAACATTAAAGGGATGGAACACCCTACTGTCTTACACTCTATACCAAGGCTGCGAAACCGAGGTGCACATAGGTGCAAGTGTTGATATTGGGACAAGGGGTCTGGATGTTCTCAATACTGCTTATCCGTCAGGGTTGTGAGGAAAGCTGACTTCAGGAGCTAGGTGGGGTACACCCTGAACAGGTTGTCCGTCTATACCAGAATTCCCAGAGTCAAAACCAGCCATTCACACCTCTGAGCAATTTAGAGTAGCCAGGTGACCTAATGCGCATGTCTTTGGACTGTGGGAGGAAACCAGAGTACCTTTTAATGTACATGGAGAACTGTGGCCAAGATTTGCACCTCGAACCTTCTTGCTGTGAGGCAGCCGTGCTAACCCCTGAGCGTCTGAGTATGGGTAATGGTGTATTAAAACACTATGAATGAGATCATTTATGAAATTTCACTATCTGATCTGTGCTTATGATTTTAATGGCTAGCGATGGAAAAAAAGCACTGAGTATATCAAGTGGAATTGATTAGAGGAAAAAGCAGACGAGGCAGATCGGATATGGCCCATCCATTTCAACTCAGTATGTTTGAATAGAGTGGACTTTAATGGTAGTTTGTAGTGCTGATTCAAGCCATAAATGCCCAGACTGTGGCCTTGAGCCCATCTAAATCTGTTTTCTTTTCCCCCTACCATACTTTCTGGTGCAGCAGATTATTGACTAGTGAGTGGGATGAGGGTCTGAGGTTTAATGCACCCCCTGTTTTGATCAGTAGCTTGTTATTCAGGGAGAAGTGCTTTGGGCTACATGCCCAATGTCCTGGCAGGCTTCTTTGCTTGTGTGACAGTCCCCTCTTCATCCTTACTTGCTGAGGTTTTCAACTTTTAGACACAGTCAGGAATAAGCTTTCTTCCAAACTTAATAAACTCAGAATTTTTTGTATTTTACATGAATTTTGGAAGATTTAGCAAAAGGGTTGGGTTACCTGTATCTTGGCATTCAGTGTGGGACTCATGCATGTGCAGGTCAATTGCTAACTCTGAATTCTCTGTATCCATTTTTGCTCTCCAGTTCCCAGTCCTCCCATGATCGATCTGTCTCAGAGTCATGTGTATAATGAGGGCCTGATTCACTGGAGGCTTCCAGAAGACTCTCTGCCCACTGACCACCATGTCCTCGAGTATAGAAAAGTGCCTGCAAAGGATGAAGAGGAGAGCCAGTGGCAGCAGGCTGAGCAAGTGCACAGCTCCAGCACAGTGGTGTGTGATTTGGATAGAGGTTGTCGCTATGCATTCAGGGTGCGGAGCTGCCGTAATACCATTCACAGCCCCTACAGCCCTGAGGTGTCCTTTCACACACCACCTGCGCCAGGTAAATTCGTCTCATCGTGGTTATTAATTAGGTAGTATTTTTAGTCTTGTACCAAAAAGTTTTTTTGTTTTGTAATGCAGATGATTCCAAAATATTAACCATCTTTTCTTCAACACTACATTTTTTGCTAATTTTTGGGGAAAAATATCAAAATAATTATAATATTTTTATTATATTAATATTTTTTGTGGTATGTTGCACACAGCCATAATAATTTATATATTGAACAAAAATATTTGTTTATTATGATATCTATAATTGTTTATTTATTACAAAATAAAAGATAATTATATTTATATTTTTTTATTGCCAGTAAATAAACGTATCATTTGTAAGGTTTATGTATAAATGGAATGCTGTTGAAGTATACTATACTATACTATACTATGAGTGTATTATAGAAGTGCCTTCATGTAGCATGTTATATTTTTGTCTTATTGCACCCCCCCAAGTGCACCTACAGACAGATTTAATTCAAAAAGTATATTTTAAACTTTTTAAAATGTCCATAATATCTCCAGAACTGCTGGCCCTTTTATTCAGATCCACTATGAGGAATGTGCTGATTGTGCGTCTCGCTCAGACGAGTCCTGAGTATGCGTTCTGTATGAAGCAGCTCTTGTATATTGATTAATGACTGAACATATGGTATGTGAATTGCTGAGCCATTGCATGTGTAACCTCCTGGGATGTTTTATGTAATGTACTTAATGCACATATTTGAACAAGATTACTAAGTAGACAGATGTCTCTTGGTTGCAGCATGCTTGGGCGCCTCTTGCCGTGATTCCCTTTTAGCCCCGATCAAATCTGCCAGAGTTGGATCAGCAGAGCGCATTCAAAGCATGGTCGTCTTTAAGCCTTCAAGTGTCTGTCATTCAGTGAAAGCCAGATTGAAGTGGTTTAAAGTGCGGTCAGAATCCATCACGTCAGTTATGCTGCATCTTGATTAAGATTAATATCAGTTTGTTGAGAGGTTATTTATTCTGGTTTTCAAATTGTGGTAGCGTCATAATTACACAATCATAATATTTTGAAATGATAAGAGTTTAGATCTACGGTAGCTACTAATTAAATATCAAAATGTAGGTGTATTGGTGCCCTTCACAAGGATCTTAAGACCACTCATCACATATGGGGTTCTTCCATAGCTTTCTGATCTTCTCTTTTTCCTTCCAATCTGGTCACGTATCACAATGAATGTCTCAATATACTCAAAAAACCCGATTGAGTTCAATTCCTGACTTCATCCACAATCAATAATGTTACTTTTGGTCATGTTGGGCGTCTCAAGGATTGTTAGTGCAATAACCTTGAAAGAAAATGATATGCGATCACCAATTTTGGTGGATGTGTTCCTCTCAGGCGAGTATATGAGTGTATGGCTTTTATATAACATAAACATAATATTCTGACTTTCCATTAAAAAAAAAATATTAAATGGTCCTGCTGGCAGGAGCTTTCGGCCCCTGTGGGTTTGTTTATTTATTTATTTTTAAATGTCCAACAATATTTTGGCTAATGTTAATAAATTCATTAAAGCCTAAACTTTTTTAAGAAACTGCTGTTTGTTCCTCCTCAGTGTTTGGCTTCCTGTTCAATGAGAAATGCGGCTACAGTGCAGAGCGTCTGCAGTTGAGCAAGAGGAAGGACTCTGTGGAGAGCATGGCTGGCATGGCCTTCCTGTTGGCCGCCGATCGGGTCCAGACTGGAAGTTACATATGCCTTGACTACATCATTGGTGACACAGGCATCTCACATGGTCGTCACTATTGGGCCTTCCATGTGGAGCCAAGCTCTTACATGGTGAAAGTGGGCGTGGCGTCAGACTCAAAGATGAGTGAGTGGTTCCACAACCCCCGAGACACCAGCAGCCCAAGGTTGGTTGAAGTGAAAAATATCCAGTGTGACGTCTCTTAAACAAAATGCTCTCAAATAAAAGTGATATTAATAAAATAATATATAATAAAAGTAGTATGCAGCTATTAAATGCCACTCCACCCCAGATTCTTGTGATTCTGTCCATTCTCTAGAGGTTTACACTGTGTTTCGACACTTTTAAGCAACCCCCCCCCCATCTTTTTCTTGCCATTTCCCTTTGTTGGAATCTATTTCGACATCGACGGCCATTCCATGTCTATCAGCTGATTTGAAGGTCATCAGCTGAACACTGGGAGGATTGAAAATATGAAGCAATGTACTGTGTGGACTTTGAGAGAATAACTTACTTTGAATTATTGTGGTCTGACGCTGTATCTCTTACAAATACTGAATAAAATTGATTAGAGGTTCCAGTAGAAAATAAATAATTCATCTAAATATTTAAACACTGTGTTTGATTCTGTACAGGGTGGCACATGGTACAGCGGGTAGCTTTTCCATCAAAAAGTTGCAGTGTCTCTAGTTTGACCCGGGCTTTAATTACTGCCTGTTGGTTTAAATAAAAAAAATAAAAAATAAAAAAACCCTGAAGAGGTTTGACTGCTCTAAATTTCCCTCTTACGTTTTTCCATGATGGCGTAGTGGTTAGCATGTCAGCCCCACAGCAGGATGGTCCTGGGTTTCCTCTGGGTACTCTGGTTTCCTCCCACAGTCCAAAGGACTTGCACATTAGGCTAATTAGCTGTTTGAAATTGCCCCTAGGTGTGAATGTGAGTGTGATTGGTTGTGCGTGTTGGCCCTGCAATGTTCTGACGAGCTGTTCAGGGTGTACCCAGCCCAGTGTTTGCAGAGGTAGCCTCCAGTGAGTGAGGAAGTGGATCCACTATCACAGTAGAAGTTTATGCACGAAACAATCTTAAAAACAGTCTTAAGAGTGGGCGAGGCAGAATAAGGTCAATATGCAGGCATGTAACTGCAGTGCTGTTCATTTTATCTTCAGATAGTTGGATCTAATCCAAGCCAACTGCTTCCTGCTCAGCAAATCTTGCTCATGCCATTCCTCTGATTTCTTTCTAGGTACGATCAGGACAGCGGGCATGACAGTGGCAGCGAGGACACGTGCTACGAGCTCTCGCAGCCCTTCACTCTGCTCACAGCGGGGATGGGCAAGCTCTTTATTCCCAAAGTGTCCCACACCGCGGCTGCCGGAGACCATGGCAGCCGTGTCCTGCCTCTGCCTCAGAGAATCGGCGTCTGTCTCGATTACGATGCCGGCCGCGTCTTCTTCTATGATGGCGACTCGATGCGCTGCTTCTATGATCGCCAGCTGGACTGTTCTGGAACCATGTACCCTGCGTTTGGCCTCATGGGGGGCGGAGCCATCTACCTGGAGGAGTTCATCACCGCCAAGCGCCTCTCTTACATGTGAATCTGACCTGAGTCGATGTCCTATTCTATTGGTTTATTTAGTCCTCGGCTTCTCACAAGTCGTGATATGTAGCTTTCTGGTGAAAACACTATTTCGATGCACTATTTCAGTTTAGGAGCCACAAATAACGTGAAAATCCCTTGGTTCAGTGCCTTTTAGGAGACCAACTAGGCAGGTGTTTAGATTACAGTGTCAGCACTTCTACACATCAGGGTTTAATAACAGTCACAGAAATGCAAAACAACACACTGTACCTTATTTCACGCAGTGGATTACAGATGTCACCTCCTTACTGTTTACATGTGAAGAATGTAATGATTGTCTGATGTTGCTGGTGACTACGTTAACGGACACCATCTAATACCTGTGCACTAATAATAACCGGCTTTGTAAACTGTTCTGATGGTCGTAACAGTGCTTGGGTAGGCTTTTCTTTTCTATGAAGAATAATATGTAATGTTTAAGAATAATCACGAATGATAATAAATACATAAATAATTTGCAGTGAAATGAAATCTGCTTTTACACACCATGCGTGTGGTGGATTGTCACTTCAACATGTAAGGACACCTCAGTATTTGGGACGTCACTGAATGCAGCATTGAATAGTTCTTGCATTTTGAATGTATCTTTGGAAAAATATATATATAACGTAGCATTTAAATCACAGCTTTGCTGCTAGCTTTTAACCAGGGTATAGGTACTAACACTGATTCCGAAGGTGATTGGGTTAATCTGCCTGTGAAAAAAGTCCAGACACAACTAAAATGGCATGGCCTCAGTTAATGAGCACAGATTTTTTATTATTATTTGTTTTTGCATCAGGATTACCAGCTGTAAAGGGACTTAACCGGAGTTGCAGTAGCTGGAGGGGGGTTGCCATGTGATTCCTCAGGTACTCACACTATGGGCTTTCTGATACCTACCTCTTAATCCTGAAATAATAATAATGATCAGCACTGGGTTTGTGCTCAGATGAGTTTGAGGTGGTGTTTTGGCATGTGGATATTCACTAAACCTCACAGCATTTGGATGCTTCTTAAGCTGGAATCCTATGAGGTACCAAATCGAAGCATTTTAATGTCTTTTTTTAAATTTTTGGAGCCTTTTGTGATATCAGTGCAAACTGATGTCTCTGTCTGATTTTTAATTTTTTTTCTCTAAAGATGCTTTTTGAAATTTCACTGATTTTCTATTCTTTCTTACTTGAAGATTTACTTTTTTTTAAATGCATATTATGGCTGGATGTCTTATTTTTCTTCTTTCATTTTAAAAAATATAAATGCTATTTTCAAATTTCACTTTCTTTCTTGATGGTTTCCCTTTTTTTTTACTGTAGTATGAAACCTTTAATCTTTTTGTTTGTTTTAAAGTAAGGTATATTAAAGCTTATTTTCTTTTTATAAATCTCACTAATATGGAGTATATTTTACCCGTTGTATATTGAGAATGTGTCCTTTTTGCTTTTGTGTTAATTGAAATAATGTGAATGGTGACGGTCACACCAGGAAAATGGTGAAATCATGGTCTACTTTTCTAATTGTTCCTTTTTCGTAGACACATGAGTTCTTGTTTATTTACGTTTCTTTCCACAGTGGATTTGAGGGTGAACCTTTTGCACATCAGTTTCACATTTGTTCAGTTTCTGGTTTGTGTTGTTGTGAATGTTTGTATAACGGGGTGTAATAGTAACAGTTGTGTTCCTTGTGCACGGTGGGCTGTTGGGTCTCAGAAGGGAAGAAAATTCCAGTTCGGTTTTCACTAATCACTTTTTGATGTAGCCTTAGTGGTAGAGTATCAATATACTGTGAGCTCTCTTTGCTTATTAAACAGGACATGATGATGTCTTCTAGTGGTTATTTGAACTCATCTTAAGCGTAGCACTTTACAGCATGTTCAGTCACATGGCTTGGTGCAGGTGTGTGTGAAGTAGTGTGCAATATAATTTCACCCTCGCAGGTGGTACTGTACATTTCAAATGAGCTGCATTGTGACGTTTTGCTTTTTGTGATTTTTGATGCTTTAATGAGAATGAAAAGCTGTCTGTCACTTGTATCTTTATTCTTGGATTTTTTTTTTTATTTACCTTGTGGGGTTTTGATATAAAATAAAGATGTTAAAATTAACCCTGGTTTTCATTATCATTAATAATTATAATAATAATGAGAGGAGGAAGAGCAGATTTTCGGAATGTGCCTGCACCTCAGTTAAATCGAACCTGTTCCCCATCCACTAATGAAAATTTGGTGGTGTAGTGGTTAGCATGTCCACCTCACAGCAAGAGGGTCCTAGGGTTTGAGTCCCAGGTTTGGGTATTTGTGTGGAGTTTGCATTTCACCCCATGTTTGCGTGGGTTTCCTCTGGGTACTCCGGTTTCCTCCCACAGACCAAAGACATTTTAATAAGCATTATGCTGACTGGCTCTTCTAAATTGCCCCTCTGTGAATAATTGTGTTTTGCCCTGTGATGGTCTGGTGAGCTGTACAAAGTGTACCCTGCTTTCGTCCAGTGTCCCCCGAGAGGCTCCGGCCTCCTCGCAACCATAACGGGATTAATCGGTTCGGCCAGTGAATGAATGAGCGATGAAAACTTCCTGATACTCGTGGTTTGTGTATCAGTAATCATCAACCGGCACAAACTTCTCGTTTTTGCTTCAACTGGAAACTGATCTGAATAAAAAAAAAATAATCTATGTAAATATTAAGGTACACTCTGTATAAGAAGGCAATTGTACTGTTCTAGTCTTATTGTAGCGCTCTACTCTAGTAATGTACCAGCGACACCTTGTGGCTTCTTAAGAGAATTGCATGCTACACAGGCCTCGTCAAAAAAAGCAGCCAAACAAAAGAACAGTCATTGATCATTGCACTGTAATCCACAGGTCAAACAATCTGCACTGTAGTGCAACATATCAACACATTCATGGTGCAACTGATCAAACGATGGTATTCAACATTTATTATAACACTTTGCCATCACTGTCGGCGTGTACGTTTGGGGTGTGACGAGCTCTCTCGGTGTTACAGTTATCAAGCAACAAAAAACTGGGGTTGCATGAGCCATGGGATGGAACCCGTCAAACCTAAGGGATAACTTGTTTTATGATACATGGATGAAAGTACCAGATGACATATCATTATTAAATATAATGTAAAGATTTAGCCACGGCCTAATAGAGGACTTCCCGATAGGTGTCTGGACCTCGGTTTGCTTTTTACCCTCACTCTCAGTCTCTCATTTGCTAAAGTGCTTAATCCTGCTATTAGGGTCACAGGAAGACTGGAGCCTATCTCAGTCGACATTGGGCGAAGGCGAGGTACACCCTGAACAGCTTGCCACACCGTTGTACGACCATTCACACTCACATCCACACCGACGGGCAGGTAACTTCAAGTGCATGTCTTTGGACTGTGGGAGGAAACCCGGAGTACCAGGAGGAAACCCACAGAAGCAAGGGGAGGTGGGTGGGGGTGCAGACTTCACACAGAAATGCTTGAACCCAGGACCTTCGTGCTGTTGGGCGGATGTGCTAACCACCATGTCACATCAGCCCTGAGTAAAATAATGTCAGCTAACTAAAAATTAATAAATAATTTAAAAAAAGGTAATAAACCAATACACAGAAGTGAATAAATAAATAAATAACGAATAAAAATAATTAAATGAATAAATAAAAACAAACAATAAATAAAAATAATAATAAAATAAATAAACAAATAAATACAAATGTTCTAAGGTAAACAAATAAAGGAATAAAAATAAATAAATAAATACAAACGATTGAATAAATAAAAAATAAACAATAAATAAATAAAAATAGATAAATGAATAAATAAACTAAATAAATAATAAACAAATAAAAACGACCAAGTGATAAATAAATAAACAATAATAAATAAATATCAAAAAAACGAATAAAAATAAATAAATTTATTAAGAAATCTAATCTAAATTAAATATATATATATATATATATATATATATATTTATCTTGACCAATAATTTGTAGGTAATAAAAAAACTTTTATCTTATAAGCATCATCTGATGTACAAAATGACCATTTCTGCCCATAATGATCCTCCATAGTCGTTTACCTTTACACCGGAAATAGCGTAAAACATACACACCGACAGATACAGACTCCTGAATTCCAATCACTGATTAAACCTTTCAATGTGGGCGAATGTATGACATGTTAGGCAGAATCCAACAGTCTCATATAAGGAATACATTTATTGCAATTCTATTTGATTTAATCAAATCTGTTCGGAATACAGATAATAAGATTTTGACCACCGGAACTGCGGTAATTCACTGTATAACCGCACTGAGACGCTGAGAAAACCTTCCCCCGGCGTCCTTCATGCTTCACCGCCGGGAAGAGCACCGAGCGGGCTGAACCAGCCGTCCATCCACACCCTGCACTACCAGTCTGCGAGAGGACAGAGCCGGGAGGGGGGCTGTTTGGGATCCGACCGGTTTTTCCCCTTACCTGTGCGTTATCGGTCGGTGACGACGAGGTGCTCACGTCACCGCGCTAGCAACGCGGAAGCGGAGAAACGGCTCCACGTCACTCCGGGCCGAACCACGGCACACGGGCATGGGACTCGAACCGACAGCTACTGAGCCGTAACACTGTTCGTCCTCGCAGGCAGCGGCTGTTTCCGGGAACTGGGTTTGTTCAGGTATTATGTTTTTATTGTGTCTCTCGGATGTTGTTGTTAGCATGGATGTGACTAGCGCGGCTAGTGCTGCTGTAGCGCGCGCGCGACGCTCACCTCGCCTGCATTCTGTACAGACACACAGACACACACACACTGTATCTCTGTTATCTCTGTGTCCTCTCTTCTACACACAACCTTTCATTATACGCGCCTGTGCCTGGGTTGATTCGGTCCTTCTGCTCCCCATCCGACTCATTTACTTCCTTCTGTACCATTTAAAATACACCCAGGACCCCACAGCTGTCACAGTCACACCTGGATTAGTGCTGATGACGTCATCCTGCTCCTAGGGTCAGTGATCATATTTTAAATCTGGCTGCCCATGATATATACACTGACCTCAGTGATCCAGGTACCAGATCTGGTGTGTGTGTGTGTGTGTGTGTGTGTGTGGGTGGGTGCAGGTGTGTATCATGTAAACATTAACACTCAGCATGCATGAGACAATCCTGCTCCTAGGGTCAGTGATCATATTTTAAATCTGACTGCCCATGATATGCACTGACCTCAGTGATCCAGGTACCAGATCTGGTGTGTGTGTGTGTGTGTGTGTGTGTGAGAGAGAGATGGGTGTGTGGGTGCAGGTGGGTATCATGTAAACATTAACACTCAGCATGCATGAGACAATCCTGCTCCTAGGGTCAGTGATCATATTTTAAATCTGACTGCCCATGATATGCACTGACCTCAGTGATCCAGGTACCAGATCTGGTGTGTGTGTGTGTGTGTGTGTGTGTGAGAGAGAGATGGGTGTGTGGGTGCAGGTGGGTATCATGTAAACATTAACACTCAGCATGCATGAGACAATCCTGGATGCTATTATACGTGTTCATGTGCAGGGACTCACTGACCCTGTGTTATAGATTCCTTCTGATCGGTCTTTGGCAGGCTTTAATTTTGAAAATCTCATTAATCCTACGTTAGGAATAGAATAAAGCCTGCATTCCACCGATAGGTGTGTTTTAAGTGGGTGTATCGTATACAGCTTTATGCGAACACATGCACATGTTCTTAGTCACTCTGACGCTTCTAATCGTTTTCCCCGAATAGGAAAGGCCCTGTTACGGAAAGCAGGACTCCGTATAAGTGTAATTGTTTTCGGGACATCCGCATCGAAGCAAGAAGGTCATGCTTGTATGGGTTTCCTCTGCGTACTCCAGTTTCCTCCTACGCTCCAAAGGAGTGGATGTGACTGTGAATGGTTGTGTGTGTGTGTGTGTGTGCTGGCCCTGCAATAGGCTGGCAAAATGTTCAGGGTGCACCCTGCCTTCAAGTCAGCAGAGATAGGCTTCAGCCTCTAGTAGGATTAAGCAGTTCAGCGAATGCATGAATGTATGTATACTGTTCATGTGTACTAACTGTGTTTTCATTTTGTCAGACAGACATCTTTGGTGCTTTTCCCTGATGGGTGAATCAGGGCCACGCCGCTCCACCCTGGTCTCCAGGTTGCCCATCTTCAGGCGCAGTGTAAGAAAGAGGCAGGACTCGTTGCCGTCCTCTCCGTCCTCTGGTGGTGTAGGCAATGGCGTGCACACTTCGTCTCCCTCAAGCACCAACTCGAGCTCCAGCAGCACGGGAAAGCGGCGCAGCCTTTTCCGAGCACCGTCAATCAGCTTTCATAGCAAGAGGAGCAGCGAGTCACGCGCTGATTCCAACCAGCTCAGTGCAGACAACCGGAGCCGGCTGTCCGAGCCGAGCTTCAATGAAGGTTGCAACCACAAGGCACGGCACTCGTTTGGATTTGGTGGACACAAGAAGAAGCTCAGCCGCTCCCAGACGGAGGACTTTGAGAAAGCTCCCGCTAACCGTAATGTTTTCATCAACTGCATTAGCTCAGGGACAAACGAGGGAGATGATTCTGGCTTCCTGGATGATGTCAGCAGCAAGAGATCTTCAAAATCAAAAAAGCTGCTGCCCAAGTCCTTTTCTGCCCACCATCGGTTTTCCAAGAACTCCTCTAACCCTGCGGAACAGAATCAAGGCAAGGACGACGCTCCCAATACAGGAACTCCAGGTTCCTGGCCTGGCGAACTTGCGGACAGCGCCCTACAATCGCCAATAGTTTCTGAGGACCGCACAACTGCCATCACGCCCTCAGACTTTGTCCATGTCACTGAGGACACGGTCTCCGAAGTGGATGCTCTGCCTGTTCCGAGTCCAGCCGAAATCCCCCCTGAGAATATCAGCCAAGGTGTTTCTACCTCACAGACATGCGCCAAACCAGAACAATGTGCTGTGGAGGAGCCAACACTGCCAGAAACGAGCCAAACTGCCAATATACAATGTGAAAGTACCACCGTCCAGACGGAACCAGAAACGCCGAATACACCAGTGGAGCCTCACCAGGATCAGATAAAGGCCAGTGAAAAGGAACTGAACCCAGAGCTGAGTGAGGAGAGCAGCTCTAACGCAGAACCCAGAGAACGAACACACCGAAATACCGTACTGGTCCAACAGCTGGGAAAATCAGCAGGCCTGGGCAAACTGGAGAGCAGGCCAAGCTATCTGAGGAAACCTCACACAGGTATGATGAACAGGGAATTCTCGGTAGTAATGAATGTTTGATGTTAATGATGATTGTCTTTTATTATCAGTGAATTCTGGCTGAATGTAAAGGTCTCCTGGTGAAACCACCCCAGCTCACAGGCTTAGTATCCCTTACGCCTGTTTTATATCTTGTTTTGGTTTTGTATCTGGTTACAATAACAGTAACAAGACCGCCCGACCAGAGGAACGGTCATGAATATGTGCGCTAACTTGGCAGTGCAACACTGATCGGTGGGAAGTGGAAAAGTCTGAGATGAAGTGTTAAGAAACAGAAGAAGGGGTACGACTTCAAGAGAACTAAAAAATATGGCGAAGATACTTAACTAATATCACGGTGCCCGGTGAAGGGGCCGTTGGCACTTACATACAGGAGCAAGCAAATGGTTTCAGAAAGACACCGGGTCTGATTCCAGTCCATTTCCACAAGATCCCACTGTATTTCATGTTTGTTTAATGTACCTGGGAAGTGAACAGGAACCTTTAGTAGAACAAAGCCGTCATCAGACTTCAGTTGAAACCCAGAAGTCAGTCATTGTTTTATTTAGTTCCTTATTGGTTTTGCGAGTGAGCACGTAGCCAGACACTTGCTGCTTATCACGTTTGATCGTTTGAGCATTAAACTGGTTTTGGTTTCAGGTTACATTTGGCGTGACTGGTTTAAAATATCATTCTCACTACTCATGACCTGAGGTTATGCTTTGCTGAGACATGTACCAAAAAAATCCTGTAATTTAAGTCAAGGTATATGAGGTATGTGGTATTTATTCATTTTTTTTCGTTTGCACTTCACTGTCTGGAACTCATCCCATCTTCAGGTGATCACAGTGGCATTAGAATCGGACTGCCATTAAATAATCCCATTTGTTTTTCATTTTTTATTTACGCAAAATAAAATAATTTAAATGGAAAAAAGGGTGGCATAGTGGTTAGCACAGCAGCCCCACAACAAGATGGTAGGGGGTTCGAGTGCTGGGCTTGGCAGGGGTGTTTCTGTAGGGTGCTTGCATGTTTTACCTGTGCTTGTGTGGGTTTCCTCCATGTACTTTGGTTCCCTACCACAGTCCGAGGACATGTGCATCAGGCTAATTGGCTGTTCCAGATTGCCCCTGGGTGTAAATGAAAATGAAGAAATGAAAATGCATTGTTTAGTTTACTTCCCAAACCTGAAAAAAATAAATCATATTCTTTAACCCAGTACACAATAAATAGAGTAGCGGGAACATGCACCCCTCACAAGACTGCTATGTTTGGTGTTTTTGGCCAGCAGTGTCGCATCATCTGAGCAGAGCGGCTCTATTGTTTAGCTCATTCGACTGCTAATATTCAATTAAATTGCTGGAAAGGAAATGCTTACTCATTATTAAAGCATCTTTAGCACAATTTTACATGTAAACTAGCCTGCAGCGACATCTTAACACCTTATTTCAGACCCTGAGCATCACCCCAAGTTGCACTTCTTCTTCTTCATGTGCCAGGCCTGTTCCAGGCTTCAGCTGCAATTAAGCACCAGAGGATCATGGTTAACTAGGCACATTATACATTGAGAGTGGTCTGCCTTTGCCTTCCTTCAGCACTTCTTGCACGGCTCCTGGTATTCCCAGGTGGTCTACCATCTAAGTATTCACTAGGCATAAACCTGCTTAGCTTTCAAGTTCAGACGGGATCGGGCGTTCACCGGATGGTAAAGAGAGGCAACTTATACATACACGCCACAAATGATTAGAGTCTTCTGGTCAGAAATCTGGTATGGGCAATAGCCTTTGATTGGTCTGGACACATTCTGCACATCTTCACAGTCGATCAGCTGAAAGTACCGAGCCCGATCGATGTCACAGCCAGGCCTGTGCAGTGTCTCTTCAGATGTCTTGATTGACTGATAATAGATTTGATTTGATTGAATAATAGCGAGGTTGCTTAATGTAGTTTGCTGTGAAATCGGTTATCTTGATGTACCAGGTGGCACAAATCAGTGTAAAAATGTTTTTTTAATGTATTGTTTCCTCATTTGTGCTAAACCATGATTTCTTTCATTCATTCATTCATTTTCTCGACCACTTAATCCTAATTAGGGTCCCGGGGAGGCTGGTGCTTATCTCAGCCGACTCTGGGTAAGGGCAGCCAGGCCATCACAGGGTGTTTTCTTTTTCTTTAAAAAAGAAGATCATACTGATCTTGAGCAGAGAAAGTACCAGCAAAAGTTGTTAGGAAATATACAGGTTTGTAATCAGAAGCTTACATCCATGCATCATGGACAGGAATGTCGTGGTAATATTAGGCTTTCAGTGATTTCTTCGAACTGTTCTTTTTTCTAGGGCGGACTAATTATACAACATAAAAAAAAAAAACAGGTTATGATTTATTCTGAAATCAACACATGGTTGTTTTTGTTGAACATACACCCATTTAGATCATTATTTCAGTGGTGCTGAAAGCTTTAAAATGTCTTTTAACTTGCCAAGGCCATGGTCTCCTAACGTCCTGTTACTGACTATGATTATTTGCAGCTACTAGTGTAAAGATGGCGTTAGGCAGATAGACCCAAAAGCAGGACAGATACAGGTATAAGCAAAAAACAAGGTTCCTTTATTTAAGGACGGAGAGAATAGGTGCTGTGACCGTGTAGGTACGGTGGGCTGGATCGTAAGCGTGCGACGAGAGACGTGAACACTGTGACGGCACAAGACGATCTGGCACTGGAGCCGGATAAGCACGGGGCTTTTATCCAGGGCTGTGATGGGGATCAGGTGGGGATGATCAGGGCGGGGCCGGCAATCACCGCTCGTGCCAGAGGGAATCAGATAACCTGAACGGGGAGAGAGCAGAGAACGAGACAGGCATGACACTAGGATCCCACAACTAGCTTTTCTGTGTCAACATATAAAGTGTTTGCTTGACAGCACTCGTTGGCTTGACCAAATCACGGCACAATAGTAAAGTCCAATGTACCGTGTTTTCCCGATAATAAGTCCTACCCTAATAATTAGACCTACCCTTACTTCAGCAGAACGGTCCAAAATAAGCCCTACCCCGAAAATAAGCCCTAGCTAAATCCAAATTTT
>JAOUQZ010000030.1:2493022-2526696 GCA_028564935.1 Neosilurus hyrtlii
AAAGGAAGAGCTACACCGCTGAGTACAAGAAAGCAGTTGTGGAGGAATCGCTTACCTGTTTATTGAAATTGCTGTTAATGTTAATTAAAATAAAAAACCCACCCTGAAAATAAGCCCTATGGTGTTTTTTGAGCCGAATAAAAATAAGACAGTGTCTTATTATTGGGGAAACACGGTAGATGTGAGAAACAGGATTGTAGTTTGCGCAAGTCAGGAGTGTCTCTCCGAGCCATTTCGAAACAAGATCCACAAGAATTCCAAGATCATTGTTTTAAACAACTGTATGTAAGAGGTGTAGCCACTTAGTGAAGGTCTGGAAGAAGAATCAAGCTGTAACCCTCAGCTGAGAGGAAATTGGTTTGAATGGTCCAGAACATTTCCGGAACCACCAATGCACAGGCATACCATGTATTTCCAGAAACTTGGACACAGTCGGCTGTTCCAGCACGGCCCCAGATTCACATCAAAACTGGTTGTGGAATGGATAAAGCAGGTTAGCCTTAAGGTTTTGGAATGGCCTTAACCTAGTGAAAAATATGAGGACCCCACTTAAAAGTTGTGTCTATGCCAGGAAACCAACAAACTTAATTACACTCTGTCAGGAAGAGTGGTGAAATAAACAACCAGAATTCTGCCGGATGCTTGATAACGGTTTACAAAAGTATCTGTTCAGGGTAAAAGGAATATTATGGCTAATTAATATTTAACCAAATAATAAATGTACTCTATGTGTAATTATGACCCTGTATTAATTTTATTAATTTAGAAACTTTAAGTGGCAGGGTGATGATTACTACTAGTCAAAATCTTTTTCCATTGCCACTAATTTCGTATTTAAATCGTAGAATCCTGTTTGTAGAAGACAGGTGGTTTTATTTGTGGGTTTATTTTTGAAAGTTAGGGGTATTCGAGTGCCATCTTAAATTTAGGATATGTCTGCAAGAGGAAGAAAGCGCCATGTCAGTAGCCACAAGCTGTTATTGCCAGGTAGAAGACATAAGAGCCGGTTTGAGAGCAATTTCTTACTTTTAGCTGTTTTTGTCAGTAACTTGCTTCGGCTTTTGAGATGCGAAGTACAATCTATCATGCCATGTGATTTCAGTTTGACAGGATACATGGCTAAATTGCACCCTACAAAGTGCTAACAAAAACACAGCATCATAAGAAAAGTAAATACAGAATAGAATAGAATAGTTTCTCTCGTCAATATTTAGTTCAAAATTCTTAAAGTGAAATGAAAGGCAAGCCTTCCGAACTCTCCTGTTACACATGACCATATGTACATTTTTGATTATCCGGTGGTACATTTTCAAAGTTGCAATCTGCCTAAGTCCATTTGATAATTTGCCTGTTTGAGAAGACTGCTGTTTCTCTCTTGCGAAATCACGAGAGCAGAAAGTAAATAAGGCAAGTTAATGGCAAAAATAACAGTATACAGATATTAAACGAACAATACAGATATAAACTAGTGAAATACTAAATAAATTTAAAGTAGGCAGAAATACACGTTATGCAAGCGTCTGTTCACGTACATCACACGAACGGCGACTCGTTTTCATGAACTAATGGTATAACAATTTATTCATATGCAAATTACTTCTGTAAAAACTGTTGCATACATGTGTACCTTTGCAGACACTTGAATCATGTATGACTTTTCGTGGTACAGCGTCACCCCGGTGTACCCCTCAGATAACTGTGTTTTCACTCAACTGTGTGAGTTCACTCCCTTTATTTATCAGGGCTTTAATAAAACTGTGTGGTCGTCACCTACTGCATATTGAAATCTGTTTGAAAATTGTTATTCATTCATTTGTTAATTTTTTTAAGCCGCTTAATCCCAAGTAGGGTCGCGGGGAAGCTGGTGCCCATCTCCGCCGGGTACATCCTGGACAGCTCGCCAGGCCATTGCAAGGCCTCAAAATTGCTATTTATGCTTCTTTTCCCCCTTTGACTTTTCATACTTGTTTTTCTTTTTCTTACAAGTCCTAAAAGTCGTTAAAGAGAACGCAATTAAACAAATGAGGCACAAAGATTACACTTGTTGAGTTATCTACTGGGGCGGAGTAGTGGTGGGGTAGTGGTTAGCCTGTCGCCTCACAGCAGGCTCGGCGAGGGAGTTTGTGTGTGGAGTTTACAAGTTCTCCCTGTGAAGGCATGGGTTTCCTCTGGGTACTCTGGTTTCCTCCTACTGTCCGAAGATATGCACATTAGGCTATTTGGCTGTTCCGAATTGCCCCATGTGTGAGTGTATGTTGTACGGCACCAGCCTCCCTGCATTTTAAAGATAAAAAGATTAGATGTTTGATGGTAACAGAATGTTTCTCAGTTAATATAATAATTTTCTTGTGCTGTTTTCAATTTCCTGCTGCACTTTTAGAGGCCGTTTTTGTGTGAAAGAGAACCAGTGCGGTGAATTGTTCTGTAACGTTGTGTGGTGCCTCAGGTTTGATTTAACAAGCCTTTACTTCTGGCTCTAGTTCAGCGATTCTTCCACTGCACTCCTCAGACACATTAGTGCTTCTACCCACTGAACGCATCTTATTCGTCGCGGTGTGACTTTGTTCTTCTTTTCCCTTGTGCACCGCAGTGTTGTAATGTTATATCCTCCTGAAGCTCTCATTCCAGAGTTCCTGAGGCCAAGAGGTTTTATGGGAGGCAAACTTTGTTGTTCTATTGTATTATATTTCTCCCTGTGGAGATGTAATCTACACGCTCCTAGTGTTTGTTTTTCTTCTTGTTTTCTAATGCTTGTGCTGGAGAAAGTGAATTTTCCTCAGTGTCATGTCACTTTCTGAACCGCTTAATCCTAATTAGGGTCGCGGGGAGGCTGGCGCCCATCTCAGCCGACTTTGGGCGAGGGTGGAATACACCCTGAACAGCTCGCCAAGCCATAGCAGAGCCTACACACACACAACCATTCACACTCACACCTAGGGGGCAATTTGGAACAGCCAGTTAACCTACTAAGCATGTTTTCGGACTGCGGGAGGAGCACGGGGACAACATGCAAACTCCACTCAGAAATGGCCAAGCCCGGAAATTGAAGCCAGCACATGTGCTAACCACTAAGCCACGGTGCCACCTTTTTCCCTAACTTTTAAGCTGTATCCGATTCATGCACTACCCTCCGTGACATGCGATGCTGCCATCCGCGTCATTACGGTCTGCTGCGCATGCGCTATCAATCGCTATCCGCCCCTTCACAGACACCCAAGGATTAGCTGGTAATGGCTGAAAGTGAGAGTGGTATGCATATGCCAATTAACTTCCATGGGTGGCTTCGACGTCAACCTGGATTTGAACTTGCAATCTCCAGATCCAAGTCCCAGGCTCGGTGAGGGCATCTCTGTATGGAGTTTGCATGTTTTACCCGTGCTTGTGTGGGTTTTCTCCAGGTATTCCAGTTCGCTCCTTCAGTCCAAAGACATGCACATATTAGACTAATTGGCTGCTCCAGAATTGCCCCTAGGTGAGTGTGATTGTGAATGGTTGCGTGTGTGTGCTGCCCTGCGATGGTCTGGCGATTAAGAGGTTCTATAAATGAATGAGCGAGATTGGTAATATAGAGCTATTTTACCTTGAACGTCTGCTAAGAATTAGTTATGCAGACTTGTCTTCAGTGCTCATGCATGTTCAATGCTTCTGGTGTGGCAAGTATTACTTTCATGTATGAGTGTGTAAGGACATTTTCTCCGCCAGGAGTGATGAAATTCCTCTTCATTCACGTGCATTCATCAACGTCTTGTATCATGTGCACATGGCATTTTATTTGCTATGAATGCTTTTGACATATTGTTACTGTTCCTTTTCCAGTTTGTGCTTGGAGCGCATTAGACCTCATTTAACCGAGCAGTAGACTCCTGTTATCCCCATTCTGTCCCATTTAGAACTTGAGTGTGAATTAGCTAGCTGTGTTACCCATAATTCGTACTAAGCCGCCTGTGAGTTTGATAGAAACGTTTCGGTTACTCAGTATGGCTCTCGACTCTCAGTGCCTTGCTGGGTGAATTTTCTCCCAACAGTTTGCTGAACATTTTCACATCACACACTGCGTGGCAACCTGCAGGCTTGTGAATATAAACTTCTTGCATGGTTGAAGGGTTCTCTGCTGCCATACGATACCTTTCACTCCTGAGCCTGGAGAGATAGCTGGACTCCACTAACATACATACTCCCCTTTGAACTTCAGTTGATTTCCACAGCCCTGCAGCTTCCAGATTCCTGACCCCACTTTCTCCCCACTGAGCTTTTTTCCCAAAATCCTTGATGATTGTCCTGCCTGTGGCTACGTTCTGTTAACCAGTGAGTGGTTGAGGCATTACATTTTCAGGCTACGTCCACCATCCATCTATCGGTGTGTCCGAGATTCTTGTTAGCACGATTCTCAAGAGCAGGTGGTTTAAAGTTTGTAGAAAATGTCTATATGGAATTATTATCACAACCAGCAGGTTCATCCAAGGGTGGCACAGTGGCGTAGTGGTTAGCATGTTAGCCACACAGCAAGAAGGTCCTGGGTTTGAGTTTTGGGCTTTTGCGTTTCTGTGTGAAGTTTGCATGCACTCCCTGTGGTTGCATGGGTTTTTTCTGGGTACTCTCGTTTCCTCCCGCAGTCCAAAGATATATACAGTAGGCAAACTGGCTGTTCAAAATTGCCCCTGGATGTGGATGTGAGTGTGAATGGTTGTGTGTGTGTGTGTGTGTGTGTGTCTTTGCCCTGCGATGGTCTGGAGAGCTGTACCCTGTCTTTGCCCAGTGTCGGCTGAGATAGACTCCAGCCTTAATGCGACGCTAGTAGGATTAAGTGGTTTGGCAAACGAGTAAGTGAGTGAGATTCCTTCGAACTGAAATAGTTATTTTACTAGTTTGTTATGTGTTTCAAGCATAATTTAAGGGTGTTTCTGACATGTAGATTAGTAACACGAAGGACTCCCTGATGATGCCGTTGGTAACAAGTTCCCCATTTACAAGATTTGTACAGAATATGTGCGTCAACATCAGCTTTGTCTCTGCTGCCTCCGTGTTGGCAGTTTCGGAGAAGCGGTCTCAAGCCGATTCTCAGTGAATCCGAATTGGCCTCTTGTGGCTGTGTACAAAGGTTTTGTCTGTGTAAAGATTATTTAGAAAGTATTACAGGAATTTTAGACCATCTGCTTCATCAGAATGGGCTCTGTGTTCAGCTTGATGGATTATGAGAAGGTTGCTTAGGCCGCATTGTACCACTGGTGGTTTCACTTGATGAAGCGCAGTGTTCAGGTGTACAGTTCACTGCACATGCAGATTAATTGATGACATTCAGGGGAGATTTTGAAACAATGCTTCATGCATGATGTATGGAGCAAGTTGTTTGATACTTGCCTTGGAACTGCGCTCCAGTACGCAGCTATCAGTGTCATAAAATGGCATCAAGTATGGTTGGCATGCTCCATATTGACAGAAACACGTCATTCATTCAACCCTATGAAAGTAGGACATATGGGACAGCCTATCATTATCACATGGAGTTGCTCCTGTGTGTGCAAGACGTCATTACGCTAGTGAATCACTGGAAGTTAGCATGGTCTGTCTACCTTAATACACTTCTTCTTCCTCTTTCCCCCTAGTTTTCTCCACAATTTCATTCTTTTCTATCACAACTACGAATCTGGGAAGGCGTAGGTGCTTCCTCCGAGGCACATGATGCCGACCGGAGTTGTATTCATAGTCAAGAGTGACATAACACACTCAAAGGAAAGCTATGTCTGCCTCTTCGTATGCCTGAGCTCATAGACACCCATGGTTGGCCTGTGATGCCTGTGCTGTACGTTAACAGGGGACAGAAGGTATGCCATCAATTCTTGCTTTTCTGTTGTGCCACTCGAGAGCACTTCTTAAATACTTCCTAACATAATGGCAGCCCATTAAAGTATATGATAAAGTAATAACTACTGTATATGTTATCAACAAAATTATATTTTTATATTATACAGTGCTTAGAATCACATGGCTGGGAAAAATATTAAAACAGAATCATGGGGCAGCAAGGCGGCGTAGTGGTGGACATGTATGCCTCACTGCAAGAAGGTCCTGTGTTTGGGTCTCGGGCTCAGGCATTTCTGTATCGGTTTTCTGTGGGTTCTCCGGTTTCCTCCCACAGCCCAAAGACATGCACATTAGGCTAATTGGCTGCTCTAAATTGCCCCTAGGTGTGAGTGTGTGAATGGTTGTGTGTGCTGCCCCTGCAGTAGTCTGAGCTGTTCAGGGTGTACCCTGCCTTGGCCCAGAGACGGCTGGGATCGGCTCCAGCCTCCCCGCAACCCTAATAAAGGATCAATCGATACGGCAAATGTGCGAGAGTGAGAAATAAATACACTGAGGTTTGCTAAATTGATGATTGGTTACTGAATGTGTTTTCCACACCAATGGCACCAAAGCTGCTTATGTTTTATTTTATATTGTTGGTGTTTCTGTAGTAGTCTCACTCCTCACCACGGTATGTTCTTTCCCCCACAGTGTCCATGAGCAGTAGTATGAGCCCACGTCGTGAGGTAATACGTTTGGAGAGGAGGCTACGCTCAGCTTCAGAGGGAGCCGGAGGCCAAAGACTTCACCTCAACCTTAAAGAACATACCTGCATGGAGAGCAGCATGCTGGCCAAATACAGAACCAACTCCTCATCCTCCAAACTGGGCAGTATGGTAAGCAGGGTCATCAAGACTGTATGGCTTTGGGGCGTTTTACTTTATTACCCTGTAATAAGCCCGAATGTTTATTTTTAAATCATAAAAATTCAGTAGATGGAGCTGATTGTCAATCATTCTTCATTTAAATTACACTGTGTTAAAGGATTCACGCCACACCTATTCAAACACACTTGGAAACATAGCTAACTAAATCCACAGAAGTGAGCACACACCGCTGCACTGCAAACGGGTGTGGCTGGAGATGAACATAGTGCACTGCAGGGGTATATAAAGGTATATTGACTAGATATCATGCATTAGATCCCAAAGTTGCTAGCTTTGTCTTTTAATATCAGAGTGGGACTCGTTCATTGCACATATTTCCCTAGTGCTTATGCAAAATGAAAAAAGAAATCTGGACTGTAATATGCTCCATCCAATTTACTGTGGTCTCATATAGACGTGCTCATCCCTTATTGGGAGTTTTATAGATATTCATTCATCCTTACATACTTTTTTCTCTTTCTCGCTGTTTAAATCTGATCTCTCACTCTCAGTGAAGAGCTCTCTGGTCGTGTTTCTCCATTCTTTAAAAGGGGGATATTATGCTATTTCCACTTTTGTGACACATAAATGTTCTTATAGGGTTGAATAGCCATCTTAGATCACAAGTCAAATTGCCAAATAACGATGTTAGCTCATGTTTGTTTTCCCTCTGGGCTACATGAGCTGGCTGTAAACGCAAGGTTTTTGCCAAATTTATTTTTTTGGGCACACCAGCGCTTCACGATGTGCTATTCCTTCTGATAACCTTTCCTTCCCTCTATGAACTCAACCCCATCGCAATGCAGAGTGGTATTTTTTCCCATCCTGGTCTTTTTCCCCAATAGAAAGACTGTAAATAGGAGGAGGAAGCCAAACACGTTGTATTTCAGGTGGAGGTGGGGAAGTAGCTTCCTGAAGAACTTTTGAATTAAGAATTGTAATTGAAAGAAATAAAATAAAAATAAAGGTCTGAAAATGAGACTAATATCTGACCTTTAAATTGTTAAACTGATACCGATCACACGATACCGATCGTGATCCCAATTTGAGACGATCATATTCCGATGTTAGTCGACGTTTCAGACGATTTTGCTCCAGTGTCTACCGAAGTTCTCCGATTGCTACCTGAAAAGATTCTTTTGTTATTCCAGTGTTTCACCCGATGTTATTACGATCTATACCGATGTGTCTCTGATATTATAAAACACGCAAATTTACCGGAAATGTGACCAGAATGTCTCCCTAACACGTTTATTTTTGCCGTGTTTTCTAATGTAACGTGTTTTCTAATGGACAAATTTGTACTCAAAATTCTGATGTACTCAAAAAGACAAATTTTTCAACTCTCTCAAAATATTTCACTCCTCCCCAACATGCAGAGCTCCTACATTCTCTGATGTGTACCGATGTTCTCCGATCTCCTCCTGTGTAACATTGGATTATGATTGGGGCAAATTGTGATCGGTGTCATGTGAGCGCACCGCTAACTGCAAAGGCAATACTGTTCACTTAGATCTCGCTCAGCAGTACCTGTTTGCTCACAGAGGAGACGTCTTGCTTCTTTCGCAGTGCTTTTTTCTGACAGATTTCTTACTGAGTAAGCACAGTTGGCTGAAATAAGAGATTTGAGTGCAGATATTTATCTTAACAAATCTCTGAGTAGTGCTGTACATTAGATATTTAATGCATTAGACTCTGTAGATGATTTGAAGTTAGAGACTGAGATGTACCGTCCTGTGGTCCTGTGATATGGTAAACCCAGGGTAGAGTTTTTGGGGTTTGCAGGTCACATTTCTATGAGCCTTTTTTGAGTGGTTTTAGTTATTCAGTTGCTCAGACTGGTAACCAAACGTATATTTTTCAACTTCAGTTTTATCCATAAACTCTAGCCAAGTACTGCGGCTGAAATTACATGCGAATTAAGGTTTGTGAACTCCGTGCCCTCTGAACTGCTCTCTGCCTCGCCTTGAGCTAATCTTTAGTGCATTCCCTGTAGACACAGAGTAGTTTGGGATATAAAATCATGCAGCCAAGACAAACACTATTTTAATAGTATTGAAAACTGGACATTTTAAAACAGTGTTTTTTTTTTTTGTCCTGTTCCAGTCAGAGCATGATAGTTTGTGTTCAGTTTGAGATGAAGGAGGTCACTTGTGAAAATACTGGCAGAAACATTTTATGGTTTCTTTAAGGGACACTGGATATGTGATTCCCAGCCACTGTTTATGCCAAGTGTTGTGAAAGGATACAATGCCCGACAACTTCTCTACCGAAGCCCCAAGTGGATGTGAATTCATAAACTTATTTTTACCTCCATTTTCTTAGAAAAATTACATATTTCATTTGTTTTTTGTGATCTCGAGTTATTTATGCCATTTTCTTAGGACAACAAATATTGTCTTCCTGTGATAAGTTATTTATAGTAAGGTATAAAGTTATTTCAGATTGAAGAGAAAGGTGAGGTGTTGAGCTGTACACCTGCTCCTCTAACATGATGTTGCCTATTTTCCCACCCTGTGTATGTATTGGTAACTCTAGATCTCATATTAATTATATAATTATTCATTATTAGACCTTGAGAAAATTACCTTGTTATAACAAGAGATCATGGAAAAACAAATGAAATGATTCTGTTATCTCGGAAAAACATCTCGAGAAAATGACATAACTAACATGTTATCTCAAGAAAACAGAGGAAAAAATGCATGAATGTACATCCGCTTATGGGCTTCCGTACCTCTCCACTATGGGTTTGATACACTTTAAAAGGCTTAAAAGCACAGCATTCTGCTCAGTATCCAGAAAACAACCTAAAAACCGAAGCAAAATGGAAAGTCGTTGCTAGCATACCAATATACCACCAAAAAACCTGCTGGCACAAGATATCTAAGAATATTTATAATGATAATAATGCTGTTTGTTTTCTAAGCTTGTCAGGCATACTGAACCTCATTATGTAGTAAATAACATGCACTATTTTTCAGATTGATGTGTACCAGGAATGCTCCGATTTTTCTTTTATTGTGGTTAAATATGAGTGTACCTTTCCCCTGAGAAACTTTACTTCGGACAGGATAATAAATAGCTCTCCAGGCCCCCTAAAAACTCTCAGTAGTGCTTCAGATTGTGTTAGCTCCAGGACTATTATAGTCATATTCATTAATAAAAATGGTGTGTACAAGCCGACAGAAGGTGAAATATTATGGCCTGGCATTGTTCTGGCTCTGCATTGTATTTATTACTGCTGGTTATGCAAATGAGCAGGAATGGAATGTAATCGATACAGTCTCCATAGCGCTTTGAGACAGATTTGCTTTCCTCAGCTCTTGTTGCCCAGGTAACCCTCTCGCATGTTTTCCGCTTACAAATCTTTCCGAGTGAAACTGTTAGCATCATCTAACTAGTTCCCTACAGTAGGTCTGTGAGAGCTTTTATATAATGATAATTAGCTTATATATTTTGAGTTTATCTTAGGTCATGTCATATTGTTATTATCATCAAAATTATTATTACTGTTATCATTATTAACATAATGATGATGATGATGATGATTATCATTATCATTATTATTAATATTGCATGGCAAGTACAGAATCATGAACCAGGAAAAGATTTTGATGTATTTCGTTGACCATTTTAAAAATCGTGGACCCAGGCATCGTGTTTCCTTGTAAAATTTTTGTGTGCAGTCAATAAGCGCAATAATGAGCTGCTCTTCCATGTTAATTTGGGAGAATCAGTTAAACTTGTGCTTGTTGTTTCCATACGGAAAAGTTTTGGGGAACTCTGTTTGGCGGTATCTGCCAGTCAACGGTATTTTTAAGCGCCGATTGGTAGTCGCTCCAACTGTGTCGCGTGAAAGCTCAGCTTAGTTGAACTCTGCACACGTCCACTTCACGTCGTTTGAGAAAAATTCGCCTCAGTTTGCTGGTGGTTACTGACTTTGCATGCTTGCTCGTCACTTCAGGTGTGAATGTGGCTCCCGTGCTTATGAGCCAGTACTCAAAGCAGTATGACGTTTCGGAATCTCAGTATAAATTAATGGTGTATCATATAGCCCTTCTCCTTTTCTACAATGAATGATTATCAGTCTTTTAAAAATTTGACTCTTTTATCCTTTCTAAATTATAATGTACGTGAACTATGCATATTAATGACTGAAATATGAGATTACAGACACAAGCGGCTGAAATGGGTTCCTTCAGAGGGTGTCTGGGCTCAGTCTTAGAGATGGTGTCCGTCCAAAGGTGAGGAGCTCAGGCATCACAGTGGAGCTTGGGTAGAGCATCTGATTAGGATGCCTCCTCGTTGACTCTCTTTAGAGATTTTCTGGGCATGTCCAACAGGTCCTGGGGCAGACCCATAGCTTGCTGGAGGAATTCTATAGGATAAATTAATTATATGCCCCACCGGGCCTGGGAATGCTTCAGGATCCCTCAGAAGAGGCTGGAGAGGGGTGCCTGGGTTTTCCTTCTAGACCTGGCCTCCGATGAGCAGTGGAAGATGTATTGATGAATAAACTATGTAGAGTATATAGAGATTTTTTTAAATAGAAAGAAGTTTGGTCTTTCAAATACAAAATGCAGAAAGTGTTTAAAGGACCCTACTCCTCAAATGCACTATTCCTTTATGGCGTTTGGCTGCTTTTGTGAATATCTGCAATGAATTCTGTTCAGTTAAGTTCAGCTTTATTTGTGTAGCACTTTTTACAGCTGACGTTGTTGTAAAGCAGCTTTACATAATAAAACACATTCGGTAAAGAATTTAAACATTTCTCTACAAACTCTACACATCCCCAATGAGCAATCCTGCCGCAGCGGTGGCAGGGAATAGCTGTCTCAGTCAACATGAGGAAAAAGCCTTGGAAGAAACCAGGCTCAGAAGCGAAACCCATCCTTCAATAACGTCTTTAGTTCAGTACAGTTTATGACTGGTACAACAATTTGAACTCCCTCATGGGTAAACAGCACTTGCAAGTGCCAGAGCTGATTTGAAGTAAACATTACCATTGCCAGGCAAATGCAATCTAGTCACAATCCTGCAGTGATATTGTGAGATGTTTGTGTCCATCTATTTTTCATTCAACCCTGACAAGATTTTCCTGCAGATGAAAGCATCCCCACAGGATGATGCTGCCACCACCATGTTTCACTGTAGGTACAGAGTTTGGTCAGTGTTAGTTTAAAGCCACAAGAACTCTCGAGGATATCTTGAAGAACTATGGCCAAGAAGTTTTATTTTTGTTTTCTCTGATTATAAAACCTTCTCCCTGGGGCTTTTCTGTGCTTTTCAGCTCATTCCATATGTGAATTTTATGTGGACCTTTTGAAGGAATATTTTCTTTCTTGGCACTCTCCTGTGGAGGCCTGTTTTAGGACAGTGGTGGCTTTGTGGTTAAGGCGATGGGTTACTGAACTGAAGGTCAGCGGTTCAATCCCCACTATCACCACTCTTGGGCCCTTGACCAAGGCCCTTAACGCTCAGTTGTATAAAATTGATAATTGTAAGTCCCTCTGAACAAGAGCGTCTGCCACATGCTGTAAATGTATGGAGGCCTGTTTTATGGAGAGGTCTTGAGATCCATGCACCTTCATTCGAATTTCAGCCAAAGAACATTGCAAAGTGACGATTGGAGTTTTAGTAGCCTCTCAGTCAACATTCAGACTTTTTATTGTAGCCGTTTTTTGCATTGTTTAGTTCATTGAGTTTGTTTCTCACATCTACAGAATCCATCTTATTCTTCTTATTTACAGCCCTTACAAAGAATGTTTTTATATACAGATTACTTTGTGTATTATTGTGTCATTAATGTAGTCATGATTTTCAAGCTTTCAAAGTCCAGGGGATTAAATATGTATTCAAACAGCATGTTTCAGTTTTTTTTTAATAATCAAATAACCTTTTTTGACTTTGAAAATATGCTAGAACCAAAATGTTCTCAACAAGAATGTCCTCCATATCGAAAGGAGCCAGTTGAGGTGGTTCAGGCAGCTGATTGGGATGCTTCCTGGATGCTTCATAGGAGAGGAGTTCTGGACATGTCTGATCTGGAGGAAATCCCGTGGCAGACCTAGGACATGATAGAGGGATTATATCTCTTGGCTGGGTTCGGAATGCCTCAGTGCCTCATCCTGAATCAGATTTAGACCAGCCACTACAATGTTAATGGTTATGTGCCTTCCTTTATAGCCCTAAAATGATATTAAACCTTGCATGATACCAATAATGGTAAATAAGATAAACAATAGCATACACCAATCAGCCACTGGCAATGGGATGTATTATGCAGAGAGTAAACAGTCAGTTCTTGAAGTAGATGTGTTGGAACCAGGAAAAATGGACAAGCATAAGGATCTGAGTAACTTTGACAAGAGACACATTGTGATGGCTAAACAACTGAGACTATTCATCTCCAAAACCACTGGCCCTGTGGGATGTTCCCAGTATGTAGTGGTACCTATGTAAAGATATCAAAGGAAGGATAACTGGTGAACCAGCGACTGCGAAAGGGCCCTGGGTGCCTGAGGCTTACTGACTCACGTCAGTAGCCTGTCTGGTCTGATCCCACAGAAGAACTACTTCAGCACAAACTGCTGAGAAAATCATGCTGGCTATGACAGAAAGGTGTCAGAACACACAGTGCATCACTTTGTGCTTCGCTGCACATGACATTACGCAGCCACAGACCGCTTAGAGTTCACATGTCACTTTTGGCAGTGGGCTGTTTCAGCAGGATAATGTGACCTGCAACACTGCAAAAAATTGCAGGACTTGATGGGTCTGCTGCTAATGTCTGGGTGCCAGATACCACAGCACACCTTCAGATGTCTTGTGAAGTCCATGCCTTGATGGATCACACCTGTTTTGGCTGCCAAGGAGGGCCTACCCGATACTAGGCATGTAGATTCAGTGTTGGGTGAAAGGTGTATAATAATATAGAACACACTGTAAGTGATATTTTAAGCTCCGATGCTCAAAGGGAATGCAGGATAGCTTTAGCGTCAAATGCTTTACTTCTGGGTGTATAACACTCATAGCACTGCCTATTGGTAAAACAGGATTATCCAACATTTATTTTTATGTCCACTAATTCCCTAATTTGTCAAACTGCTTAATCATACTGCGGTCGCTGGAGCCTGTGTGAACCCACACTGCAAAGGCATGGAGTACATTCTGAATAGCTTGCCATTCCAGTGCAGAGCCAACACACACACAAAACCATTAACACTCACAGTCATATTCACACTTAGGGGCAATTTAGAACAGCCAGTTAGCCTAATGTGCATGTCTTTGGACAGTGGGAGGAAGGCCATGTAAGCACAGAGAGAACATGCAAACTCCACACTGAACTGTTATTGTTGTAAATAATGATATTGCTAGTCTTTTGATCAAATTCATTCATTCACAAAAAAAATTAATAGATATTGTGTTCTAAGTATTTTAATTTTTTTCCTACATTGATGACTGACTGTGACAAGACTGTGCATGATTAGCTTTGAATCTTTCCTTCTTATTCGATGTCATTCAGTGCAATGTTTGACCCAAATACCAGAGTGGATAATCAGTATAAGCCATCTAATAAGCTTTAACCATATAAAAATATCCATGTACCTTGTGAGCAGCAGTGCGGTTAGTGTTGTTTTTAAGGTTATGCATGATATGGATAAGGTTTCTCTTCCCACATTCAGTACCAAAAAGGATTTGTAGGAACATCCTGTTCTGTCCATATGAATAGATGAATTACACATCCAGCACATTCATCACTCGGCTCATGTCAGCGGCTCGTGTCAGGGTTCAGTTAGTAAACTCTACGTTGATGATAATATTTCGCTCGCTTGAAAAAAAGCATTTGTTATTTTTTTCTCATATTTATTTGGGGGCGGCACGGTGGCGCAGTGGTTAGCACGTCCGCCTCACAGCAAGAAGGTCCTGGGTTCGATTCCCAGCTTGGGCATTTCTGTGTGAAGTTTGCATGTTCTCCCTGTGCTTGCGTGGGTTTCCTCTGGGTACTCCGGTTTCCTCCCATAGTCCAAAAACATGCACAGTAGGCTAATTGGCTGTTCCAAATCACCTCTAGGTGTGAATGTGAGTGTGAATGGTTGTGTGATTGATGGCCCTGCGGTGGCCTGGCGAGCTGTCTAGGGTGTACCCTGCCCTCGCTCAGAGTCGGCTGAGATGGGCACCAGCCTCCCTGCGACCCTAAGTAGGAATAAGCGGTTCAGAAGATGAATGAATATTTATTTGTAAATTTTTGATGGATGAGAATCCTTACTAGACATAAAGCTGGCCTGAGCACAATCTCATCTGCAGGAGTTCATGGGTTGATAGATTTATTAATTTATTGGCCACAGTGTGAAATCCCTGATCTCCATTCCCTAAAACGTGCACCAACTCAAACAATTCACACACTCCTCTTCCAGTAGCAAGAAAGCTGTCCTAAGCAAAAACTACTTTATGTCCATTTGCTTCTTTCATTCATATAAATAGCTTGACACCAACTCCACGCCTCCGCTGTGAGAATATTACAACACACATTTTGCTTCTCTATGCTATTCTCGCTATGCTTTAGTTGTAGCATTGACTAATCTGTCGAGCACTTTTAGGGTATCCCAGACTCCCGAGAAGGAGTTCCATTCATCCATCCACCCATCCCATTTTTCTCTGCCTGTCCGAGGGTCTAGGAGGGAGTGAAACTCTTCAGCCCCTCCTGGCGGAACCTGAAGCTTTCCCAAGCCAGACGGGATATATTATCACTCCAGCAAATTCTGAGTCTGCTCACTGCCTCTTCCCAGTCAGACGTGCCCGGAACACCTCTAAAGCTAGGTGACCAGGAGAAATTCTAATCAGACGCCCGAACCACATCAAGTGAGGCTGCATCAAGGAGCAGTGGCTCTACTCTACGAGTTTCCCCCGATGTCTGAGCTTCTCACCTTGTCTCTAAGGCTAAGCCCAGACACGGTGTGAATTAAACTTTTTTCAGCCCATTCAGCCGAGCCCTAAAACATGTTGTTGAAGGTGCAGTGCAGAATGTTTGCCGGCGTGTGTGTAACACATAGATAGAGCAGGAACACTTTAGCGAACATGCTTGTATGGTGAGGATGCTCCCAAGCCCATAATTTCAAGCTCTGCTGTGCAACAATGACCTGTTGAACTAGAACAAATAGGGCCTGCCAGTAGCATTGACTACTGGTGGCCAAACATCCAGATAAGAAAGCATGCATTGGGTTGCATGATTAGACTTTGCATTTGGATAAACCATGCAGCTGCCAGCTGAAAGGACATGATAAACTATCTTAAAATTGGTCCTGGGCCTGTGCACCAAATACCTGTCCAGGTGCTAGCAGCAGGTAGTGCAATGTGCTCTCGCCAGGCTTCTGGTAATTGCATTGCACTCGCCAGCTTGTGTTATTTATTTTTTTTCTGCTTTAACAATCCCTGTGATGTACCTCACTTGAATGCTGTATCTTGTATAGCTTGTGTTATGTCACCCGTAGGATTTCTCGACCCATTGTGTTGCTTTCTCATTGCTTCACTTCCTCTGAATGCACATAAAGACAATCCTGGGGTTGGCACATTGTGAGGTAGCCTGCTCATGCACTTAGACAATAGACATCAGTCAGCTGTGTGAAGTAAAAGCTCCAGCCTTAGCTCTGCTAAAATTGAGGTAATATCAGCCTGTAGTGAATTCACGGCTGCTCCTGACCCGAAAACCTGCATCACAATCTGATAAACAGAATGCCCTGATGGCGGCCGATCAGCATGCTCCACGATGTTGGCTCATTACTCATGTTTTCGAGAATGCGAAGCAGCCACTGGGAAGGCATCAGAATTTGCCTAAACATGTAACTTTACTGTGCAGTCCAACACTACTTCTGCACACGTTCAAATGCTGACATCTACCACGGACCACATTAACCTCATTCATCAAACTCACTGACAGATGAAGAGAAAATGGGGTAAGAAAAAGAGCCCAGTTTTTTAGGAGACTAAGCAGATATGATTTCTACCCATTTTCTTTGCAGTTTCGATAATGCATCGAAGAAATGAGCTTTTTTCCAAGAGGGTGCTGCAGCCACGTCTGCTATTTGCCTTCGGCCCTGCATGGGCATTGATCACTGTCAATCATCCGACTCTGTTGGGGCCTTGCTAAACAAACAGCTCATCATCCTGCACTAAAAGGTACAAGGATTGGGAAAGTCCAACAGTGCATAAGTTATACAGTGGTGCTTGAAAGACCTGAAGGAAGCAGTTCATTAGCGGAAACTCACCAGCATCCCAGAGTTGAATCTCTTCTGTATGGAGAAATGGACTCCAACCTCCAAGCCAATATGCGAAACTGATCAATAATTACTGGTTACATTTAGCTACTATTATTATTATTATTGCTGCACTAGGGGGTTACACCAGATACTGAAAGCAAAGGTGCACATACGTAATATTAAATCAGTTTCCTCAATAAGAAAATTTTTTATTTTTCGAACCCCTTTATCCTTCCTGACTTGCGGAGGGGCTGGAGCCTATCTCTGCCGACTCTGGGTGAAGGTGGGCTATAACCTCATCAAATCAGCTTGCCAGAATATTGTAGGCTGACAAACGCACAACCATTCACACTCACACCTGGGGGCGATATAGAACAGCCGATTAGCCTAATATGCATGTCTTTAAAGTGTGGGATGAAACCAGAGTACCCAGAGGAAACCCACGTAAGCACAGGAAGAATATGCAAACTCCACACAGAAATGGGACGTTTTGAAAGGGGCTTTTAGCTGTGAGGCAAACAATAATTCCATGTGTTTGTTTTTTTTTTTTTTTTGAGAACATGGTTAACCATGGCTTGTTAAGTAATAAGTCAACCGATATTAATTTCTGTAGACCAAATGATTTATTAAAGTACACTCTTACTTACGTATAGTGCTGTACTTAGTGTCTTTATACTACACTGTCAACTCCCTGATAGACCAGTAATAGGAAAGAAGATAAGCTTCCCATGTGAGAAGAGTCACGAGGTGATTAGCACTAAACAGTGAAATGGCCAAAATGGGATTGCGCTGAAGGAAGGCTCTGAGTTCTATAGGAAAGTGCCCTGGTGGTCTGGAACAAAAAGAAAATTTGAGAAGCTGGAGCACGGGCTTTGGTCATGTGTTTACTTTCAGTTAAAATGTTATTATTGTTAATTTATAGTCAATATATTTTTGAAGGGGGGTCAAGATGACATAGTGGTAAGGATGTCTGCTTCACAGCAAGACGTTTCTGGGTTCGAGTCCCAGGCTCAGGCAAGAACATTTCGGTGTGAAGTTTGCATGCTTTTCTGGTGCTTGCATAAGTTTCCTCCGGGTAAATCAGTTTCCTCCCACAGTACAAAGACATGCACATTAGGCTAATTGGCTGTTCCAGGTTGGAGCGAGAGAGAGAGAGCAAGAGAGAGAGAGAGAGAGAGAGAGAGAGCAGTTTACAATGACATATATTTAACATCATTCTTCCAAAAGATATTTCCTTGATTGGTGGTTAAAGAGTGGTGGTCTAGAGTGATGTCTAACACACCAGTCCCATATGTCCCATCGGTGTTTAGTTGAATTGAGATTCATCAAACCATTTAGTGAGCTAGCATGACATTGCTAGAATGGAGCACTCCCATCAGGATAGAAATGTTTCCCCAAAGCGTAAAGGCGATTAGTCAGTATGACTTGATATTGATTTGCAGTGACCCTTTCCTCTAAGAGGACAAATGAATCCAAATAATTCCAGCAAAATGCCTCCTATAAGAGAGTCAGTGCAGTTTCCTTTAATTTATCACCTTTCTCTAGCTATATATATCATGTAAATAATGTACTTCTATATCTATTTCTATCTATTTGTCTATCTATCTTTCTATATCTTTCATGTATATATGCATATGTATGTATATATATATATATGTATGTATATAAATATATATAAATATATATGTTATTTTTCCCAGTTACAATATATTTTGCTCTACTTCGACATATCGAGCACTGTTCTACGGAAAATCAACTCAAGATCTTATATATATACACACACACACACACACACACACACACACACACACACACACACAGTATAGATAGGGTTAGCACGTCTGAGTCACAGGCTCGGGCGTTTCTGCGTGGTGTTTGCATGTTCTCCACTAGTTTCTTTCCACAGTCCAGAAACATGCCCATTAGGCTAATTGACTGTTCCACATTATCACTAGGTGTGAGCGTTGGCACTGCAATGGCCTGGTGAGCTGTCCAGGTGTGCCCCGCCTTCGCCCAGAGTTGGCCGAGATGGGCACCAGCCTTCCCGCGACCCTAATTAGGAATTAGTGGCTTAGAAAATGAATGAATAATGTATATAAAAATGTATATAAACTCAATCATTAATAAAAACAACAAACCACATGTATTTAGTTATGAAAATAATAGTAATTATAAGAAATTTTATATTATCTTATAATAATAATTATAAGAAATTATAAGAAAGGCTTACTTGCTAGCTTGCAGCAACAATTATAGAATTTGTGATCAATAAAAAACATGAAGAAAAGTTACAAACACAAAGTTTTAAGTAGAGGAAAATAGTAAGATTTAGGAACTCTGTTAGAAGTAAAGATGTGAGGGTGTGATTATAAGGTTTTGATCAATATGAACATGTCTGATAGCTGTGCATGTGGTTTAGAAGCTGAAGTTTTAAGCTGTAATTTGAAAATATGCTTTCATGGTTTTGATAGTATGAGCAAGGCAAAAAACATTTTTATGTGACCTTCACCTAAAGGACAATCTGCTTTGTCCAGAATTCCTTGCATTATGTGTAGCAAGTGCTGTGTGAACAGTAAGGGTGTACAGTAAGTCATGCGTGACCAGTGAGGGGGGCATTGTCATGTTCTTGTAATACAACTTAAGCCACTGTACATGCCACCAATTCACATCACACAATGTAGAAGCACTATTTTTTTTTCAATCCTCTTCCTTTACATTGTTGTAAATGAATTAGCTTAAAAGGAAAATAAACCCAAAATTAATACCAGCTTAAATGCATAGTTTATGTCTGTTTCTATTAAATATTGGGGTACATAGGGATACGCCACTGTATCGGAAAAGTCATGTGATCATTATGTGTTTACACTGGCAGCATCAAAATAATTTTCATATGAGTTAATTTATTCAGAATTTCACTAGTTCATATCTGATTTGTTAGTTTAATATCTGTATACTGTTATTATTGCCTTTAACTTGCCCTATATGAACTGGGGCATTCATGTCCTATTCTTGTGATTTCGCACTCTTGCGAGAGTGAAACAGCAGCACTTTTAAACATATTTTAGCAGATTGCAACTGCGAAACACCTTATAATGAAAATATCCGTATGTTTATGAGTAACAGGAGAGTTTGGAAGGCCTCCCTTTCATTTTACTTTAACACAGTTCATTTTACCCTGAATAACCTAAGACTAAGTTTATCTTCTGCTTCTTTTACCACTGAGTTTGGCACTGTTATTGGCAATGTAATTACTGAATCGGGGAAATATGGATGCAGAAATGAAAAGCTTGAGGGCCAATTGCTAAAGTTATCAAGACAGGATGCAAGCGGTGTACGTACATACAGTAGCTGCTGCAAGGATGAATTTTATTACCATAACTTTAGTTGGACATAATTAATTGCATTAAATGAAAGCAAGTTTTTCCATAAACAAAAAAGGGGATTATCGCTGAGGTTTTAGTAAATGTTTATTTTCCTGTTGGGTCACATTCTATTGTGCTATGAAGGTTTTTTCATGTCTTCATTATATCATCAGAGAAGCCTTTTTTTTAGCTAATCATCTTAAACAGTTTGCTACCAGAACTTGACATTTCGGTTGACTGGATAAGATATCAATAAAAACCAGCCGCTAAGGATTTTATAGTTTAAAGAAAAATAAAAAGTAAATGTGACGGGTAGCACTGGTCAGATACACAATAGCGTTAGCGTTATTTCATCAAGCCTGGCTAATTTCCTTCAATTTTAATTTCATGAGGAAAGCTGACCTCAGGGTTCACACTGTTATTGTGATAAATTAGTGTTTTAACAGACTAGCTCTGTGTAGGGCTTATATTGATGCTTAACTTAGCTTGCTCAATTCTACAAATTCAACAAACCGAATTACATTCACCAGATGAAAACAACTACAGATATAGGTTTCCTCTATCTGTTTAAAAAAATTAAAAGTGTACTCAGGACTATTGCTATGGCAATTTTAAACAAACTGCTGGCCTGCGAGTGTGAATATACTACTCATTAAGTGTGTGTGAGGTCAGTACAAGGAAATTCCAGGCCGAGGCTTTGAGGTATTGACAGCGATAGTGAGGTCAGTGCATCAAGGCAGAGGTCTTGAACTTCTTGTACTGACCAAACTAACAAGGTTAATAAGATATTTATTGTATGTCATTTTTGCAACACATCGCCCACTTGGAAGAAAAATAAAGGAAAATGTATATGAATAAAATAAGGAGCCAGAAGTCGATGATTATGTCCAGCAGCCGAAAGCTCCAAAAAATTCACAAAATTATGGTGCGTCCCTTTTACTTGAAAGTATAAGCTACAAACGCAGGAGATGTCCGATTTCTTGAGCCTTTAAGTGAAGAATTTCGTGTTTTGTGCTGGTGGGCAGAGAAAAAAGTTATTCACCAGTCCGTACTTTAGGATTGTGGCCTGCTGATTGCGGATACTGTGGTTGGCATATAATAAATACCAATTATTCACTGAAGAGTACTGAATGGTGAGGGGACTGTTTAGCCATATGCACCAAGTCTGAGGGGAATAATTGTTTTTAGTGTATACTACACAGGAAAAAAAAAAAAGCAAATAAAATGCGATCTCTTCGGTCACTCGTGGCTCATTATGGTATGTTTTGAAACTCAGGAATTCCTTCTTAAGGCTTGCTCTGCACTCAGAAGTGTCCATTATATATCTATCACTATCCTGCAGCCTTATTGTTGCCTGCTGATATATGTACCGAGGTCCTGTACGCCAAAGTAGGTTTGCACTCATTATATTGACATAAATTTTTAGAATTAACTTTAACCTGCTTAAACGTTGGCTTCTTCGATGAGCTTTTATTATGTTATGCCTTCTTGATTTATTTGGTCTAATTACAGGTCGTCTGTAGTCTTATTGGATTCCTCATAGCTTCCTCAATAAACTAGAGTGTATTTTAATTATATATTGTATATTTTCTTATTCATGAGTGATCGCCTTACTTATTCCGCCGACTAGTTTCTGCCAGGCGGCTTCTATGGTATGTTATGGAATGTTTCTATCATTATTATGTCTTGCAGAATATAATGATATTTTGGTGTATGAATATGAATGTCAGGGCTCCGAAATGTCCAATATGCGTGTGTAAGACTTTATTACTACTGCTGTGTTTGAGTTAGTGGGAACATGTCATACCTGAGATTTTGTTAGTGGAACACACTGAGGATGGAGTGACCTGTAGGTCTATTTCAAATAAGCCTGAATATTGTGAATATGCTTTGTAGGATACCCCATGGTTAATTATAAATAAGTCTTTTCACACTCTTGTGTTTATATTTAATAGCTTGTGTCCGTCCAGCTTTAGCCTAATCCTGAAACAGTGCATTATGCAGCGTTATGCCGTCCTGTTGAGTGGATTTAATTCATAAATTTGCACCCTGCGGACTTTCTAAAAGCAAAGTGCAAATCTTTGGTTTATTATTTTCTCCGTGACCTGGTACCTAGTCAGACATCCTTTCATCTGTCCATTATTTTGTATTGTACCGTTTGAAATAGCCCGTAGATTCAGTGTGCATATCTTTGGTATATGGGAGGGAGCCAGAGTCACCCTGAGGAAACCCGCATAAACATGGTGAGAACATGCATACTCCACACAGAAAGGTATTAGTCAGCTGGGAAGTTTGAACCCAGAACCTTGCCCTCAGGTGACCGTGCTTACCATTGGATAGTCGTGCCACTCATTAGTCTGACATGTGAACCCTTAAGTTTTTTATTCCCCAGGATTCTCTTGGATTCAGTTTTCCTCTTCAAATAACATTAATTTGCTGTTATTATGCCTTTCGCCCACAGTGGTGGTTCCAGAGGAGTTATGTTTTCGCCCTGTCTGTGCATACCTCTTGCTTGTGGGCACTCTCCTTTAAATCCCTCAGTTGTTGTTTTTTTTTTTTTATCAATATACTCTCATAGGTCTATGAACAAAGGGAAGGTCACATGAGGCCATCTTAAAAAAAATCTTAAGGACATAGGTCAAAGTTCAGGGTTATAGTCCACAATAAAAAGGTTTACAGCAGAGGCATACATCATCATCATCATCATCATCATCATTATTATTATTATTATTATTATTATTATTAATAATCCCCAAGTGCAGCTAACTGGGTTTTCAAAGGCCAGCCATGTTTCTCACTGTCTGTGGTGGGAGGCATGTAAAAGAACCATTGCTGATTTTCGTAACGAGTAGCTGCATAGCCGTCAGCGTGTTTCTGCCCTGCGATGGCCTGGCTGAGATGGGTGCCAGCCTCAGCACAACCCTAATTAGGATTAAGCGCTTCAGAAAAGGGATGGGATGGATGGATAATTATTATTATTATTATTAATAATAATAATAATAATAATATAATTATTAGTTTTTCTTTGTGTTGTAACAAAGCAAAATGTTATCCTGGATGATATTCAAATGTTTGCTTAAAATTCTAGTGATCAATTGTGAGTTTCTGTGTTTGAGTTAATCAGAAATCAGCAGTATGCCTTTGTTTTTTTTATTTTTTTGCTTTTTCTTTTCATTGTTCAATTACTGCACTGCAACTGCTGAGATGTTGGAAAATTGCTATAATTATTAGAAACTTTATTGAGGTTTATTGACCGAGCAACATCTGTATTCCAGAGCAGAGGTGAAAAAGATATAGTTTCAGTATTGTGCATGTCAGGGTTTCTGTAGACAGCAGGGTCGATCCATTTATCCTGAAGTTATGCCGTAGCTCAACCTGTCCACATGTGCTTTGTGGAATTGGAGAAGGCTTTCGACCATGTTCCTTGGGCTTCTTGTGGGCTGTGTATACCAGGCTATAATAAAAAAAAAAATCGAGTTTGGTGAAACACTCCCAGCTTGTCACGATCGCTTGAAACAGGCAGTGTAATCATTATGTCATGTCATTTTCTGAACCGCTTATTCCTAATTAGGGTCGCGGGGAGGCTGGCGCCCATCTCAGCCAACTCCGTGCGAGGGCAGAGTACACCCCGGACAGCTCGCCAGGCCATCGCAGTGCAGAAACATGCTGACGGCTATGCAGCTACTCTTGATGAAAATCAGCAATGGTTCTTTCACATGCCTCTCACCACAGACAGTGAGAGACATGGCCGGCATTTGATAACCCAGTTAGCTGCACTGGGGGGGACAGCAGTGAGAACCTGTCGATAGTGAGACTTGAGCCCCTGACCTTGGGATTAGTAATCCAGCACCTTACCACCAGGCCACCACTGCCCCCAAGTTTGGTGAAACATGAACCACTCAAAAGAATCATGATACATAACTGACTGTTTTTTTTCCTCATCTCTAAAGTTTAGCCTTCGTTCACTCTGTATGCCTTTCAAACCGTATTTTCTCTCCGAGAGTTTAAATACTGGACATAAGTGCGTTTTTTCTTTACTGTCCTAAACATTTAGTATGGTTTTATTTTTAAACATATTATTAGCTTTAATGTTCTTGTTAAAATGCTCGAGTGTGTGAGGAAAGCACTTCGAATGCACACTGCCCACATTGTCCTGTTTGATAGATTGTAGATGATGCAGATTGCCCGCCTCTTCACCATGATTCTCCTCTTCAGAGGCTAATGAATCTTGAAAATGAGAAAAGTAGCATCTATCCTGGCCAGCCCATCTGTTCCCCAATATAGACGCTTTTATATCATGATAAGTGTAAAACTGAGCATTGCTGATCCAATTCGAGACACAAAGCTCCGTTTTGTTTTAGAGTAAAATGCACTCGGGTTGAAAAGAGAGCCTCGCTGCATGGCCGAGCACAGGCCAAAACCGGTCTGATCAGTACCAACTATTTACTTTACTGGATTATTGAGCATGCTTAAAAATAGCTTATGTGGTCATTGGTGTTTTGTTCCCGAGTTGATATTGTTGCATGTAAAAAGCAAGTTGTTCATTAGACTTTGTTTTGTTCTAAAGCAGCTTGACTCAGTATGTATCACTGCTATGTGTGGCGTCTCCGATTGGCCCGTGTTCAGGCGTAGTTTCTTCTTTATATATATATATACATATACATATATATATATCTCTAGCTGGATGTTTTCGCGCGTTTGTTTGCTTTCTTGCAGGGCTGTGTTGAAACATCAGGCAGCAGAAAATTGTCTCAGTTGCCATTACACGGCTTCGACCGGCTTGACGGGAACTGCAGGATCTGCCATTAACGAGTAAAGGAGGCTTTCTCCTGGCTAAGGCATGAGAGGATGAGAAAATCAATCTGTGTTGTGAGAGGAAGAGTGAGTCACACCAAATGCTCAAATGCTTCTCAGAGATAAATGTTAACACGCACGAGTGTTCAGACAGCATACTTGCTGCAGGTAGTTGGATTACAGGCGGCTGTGTACCTGTGTGGGTGTGAGATCTTATCTCTCGATTGAAAATAACAATGCATGAATAAAATGTTATTGTTTGTCTCATAAAATAAATGTGTCCAGCTTGTGGACACACCCCCTGATGTACTGTATTATTTCATCGAGGAGAGAGGGGTGGTGAGGGTTGTCTTTATGGAGGTGCTTTGAAGTTATCCATTGCGGTGTTTTGTGGTAAAAAGATTTGAGTCGTCGTCTCATTGCTCTCCAATTTCCAAGCGTATTTATCCCCAGCCTGCACTTCTCTGCTTTCCACTGTTCTTAATACTGGTCACAAGATGGCAGTGTGTCTCTTTGAAAAGGCTTTGAATAACTCCATCAGGCGGGACACGCCGAGCCTCATGCTGATAGAAGAAGACATGCCTTGGGTTTTATGTTAAAGCCTAAAAGTTTTCAGGTCATTTTGATGTAGTGGGAATGGGATTTTATTAGGCAGATTGCTACTCATCCACTGGTCGTCATCGGTTCTAAGGTTATTTGACTGTGGTTACAGTTGTAGATTTAATGAAGCCTTTTGATGGGTAGTGTTACGTCTTCAGTGAACTCTCACTGCCTGACTGCTAGAAATTCAGCATAGAAAAATTTCTCTTAGAGAAAATACGAGTTCAGTCCACTAATAACGTTCTTCGCTGTATCGTGTTGGTCTGTTGTAATGTATAACCAGATTGTCTGTTGCTGATCAAGACTCTGAGGTTGAATACTCCTACGCCTCAGGATGAAGCAGTATTGGACCAAATCTGTGTTATGAGCACGAATGCTCGAACAGGATGCTTGCAAAAATCACCATCCTGTAGAAAATGTTGCTCTCCGTGAACTCTAGGTGCACTGTGCACCCAGTCAGTGGGAAATGCACTAAAATTCACAGTAAACGTCTCAACATGCTAGCTGGCATGCTTACTTGACTGGATTGGAAGTTTTTCATAACAGTAGTAGAGTATAAATTCCTTTAAAGTGAAACACACATGCCTTCTGCACTGATGCAAAGCCGCTTTCTGTTCTCACAGGACGTTTTGAACAATCTTGGCTCTTCTGAGCTAGATGAGGATGATCTAATGCTGGATCTGGAGCTCTCAGATGACCAGAGACGTCGACACGGTACGTCTTTTAAAGCTAATAATCAACTTCACAAGAAAGTCTCAGAAAAATACCTTCCATTTTAAGTGTGTGTGTGTGTGTGTGTGTGTGTGTGTGTGTGTGTGTGTGTGTGTGTGTGTGTGTGTGTGTTTTGTACTCACTCAGTTTTACTCATTTGATGAATCGCTTAATCCTACTAGGGACGCAGGGAGGCTGAAGCCTATCTCAGCCAATACCAAGAGAAGGCAGGGTACACCCTGAACAACTCGCCAGATCATGCACAACCATTCACACTCAAACCTAGGGGTAATTTGGAACAGCCTAATTAGCCCGTGTCTTTGGACTGGAGAAGGAAACTGCAGTACCCCGAGGAAACCCACGCAAGCCTGTAGAGAACATGCAAAGGTTTGCAGTAGGGCAGACATGCTAACCTCTACACCATAGTACTTACGGAGATAATGCTAGTCACACTTGCTTGTTTATTTGCATGTGAAACCCAGCAGCCTTCATTATGCTACATAATATGCTGCTTTCTTTACTGAAGTACTTTTGTTTTTTTGTTTTTTTTGTGCTGGAAGACTATTTGGAAATCTAAAATGTTTTTGTAATGACTCGCTAATGTACAAGTCATAAAATAAAATAAAATCTATAGCCAAGTTTTTGCTTTATTTATATTATTTTATATGTATTACATTTACATTTATGGCATTTGGCCATAAATGTAACTTAAATAAATGGCACTTAACCACTGACCCACCACTACCCACGAATAATGATTAATTTTACTGAAAATGAATGGTGGAGCGAACACACATTTTCTGAACCTTCACGTGGCACCAGCAGGCATATATAAAGTCACGCGCCACTTTCACATGTTACATTTGGTGGGAAAGCTATGCAAAATTGGTATTAGTATTTTAGTTTAACTAACATAGGTTAGTGTATAGTCGGGCCTAACGTTAGGTTATGTTATTTGAATGATGTGTTTCTGCTAATACTACTAATAACATTACTATTGTCATGATGTTAGTTACTATGTCATTAGTGGAGAGAAGCCGACTCTTCTGAGTCTTCGGGCACATGAAGTCGAAATTCTAATTCTAATTACCTAAAATGATTCAGCTAATCAGTGGCTTGCTAAACTGAAAGAAGTTACTAGGACCAAGAGCGCATTCGTGGACTGCGGACAGGCAGTCAAATACACAAAATTCCCCTCAGAACAAAAACCGGTGCGTCACAGTACCTCCCATGTTTCACCCATGAAAGGTAATTATTAAAAAATTCATTCATTCTTTCATTTTCTGAACCATTGCTCATTAAATGTACTGCCTGCACAGAACTAGTGAGCTAGTCGACTTGCATTAGTTCTTGTGAGCAGACTGTATACTTAGTGTTACTCTCTATTTTAAACGATCACGTATAAATACAGCAGTTCCTTCCGGCAATATCAGTCCACGTCCGTTTTTTAAAGTGCGTGCGGGTGTAACGTCTTTAGGCATGCTCAGAGACATGTTGCATTTCTGATTGGCTGTTCCAGCCTGGTAGTGACATCAACTCGTTGGATTGGCTGGGCTGCATCACTGACCCTGTGCATCATAACACATTACCCGCCAGTGCTGAGGTGCACGAACAACAAGCGCAGAAATCGTGGAAAACATTTGTTTTTGTTCCTAATCCAACTGATGACAGGAAAGCTGAGTCAGCAAAACGTTAGCTGCCTAAACCATTTTGGATTCACCGTCACGCTCATCTCTGGCAGCGTTCTCGTCCTCAGAGTCACTAGAATGTGACGTCTCACTGTCGCCACAAGAGACGTCAACCCCGCCCAATGTGCTGACATCACTTCCGGTGAAAAACTAATCCCTACTAATCGCTAGTAATCCACGGGATAAAATTAACGGTTTTGTGCTTTTTACGGTCATCTGTATTGATTTTATGTAGATCTTATCTTGGGTAGGTTTCTGAGTTTCCTGGTGTATACTGAAGTTCTGGTTTAGTCCCGAATCAGAGTATTCAGAGGAAAAAGCAAAACACTATTAATTCAAATTTCTCATGATTCTGATCTCTTTCTGAATCATTTAATATTGATTGTATATAAATGTGCATAAATGTAGTTATTCCTTACATTATATAAAAGATTGTCACGTTAGATCTCAGTCCCACTGACTAATAAGCTTTGCTGTTTCTTTAGCTTCTCAGGAAGACTCCAGCCAATCTCTTGCCTCCTGTCTGAACCTGCTGTCGTCCCCCCTGGATCTGCCTACAGACCAGAACACTGCCAAGGAGTGCAGAGAGAACAACAGGTACTTTTTCTTCATCCTTCCTCTGTCTCACTCGGCGTTAATATTCTCCTCTCCTCTCATCCCCGTTTTACTCTCCGTTAATCTTTTTCTCTGGTCTCCTCATCTCTCCTCATCTCCCCTCTCCTCTCCTCTCTTCTCCTCTCACGCATCCTTTCATTTGCATGCTAAAACTTCAAATCAGGGGAAAGAATTAGATGTGATCACCTTTATAAAAATTGCAATAACAGTTTTGACCCAGCTTTTGCACAGCTCATGGAGATAGCGTAATAAAGGCACAAGAGAAAATAGGGTTTGAGAAGCACAAATATTTCTTCTTCTCGCATTATGCCAAGCTTTAGCGCCACTGGATTTTAGTGTGCTGGGATTTCAGATAGCTTTGCCTAGAAGCTTGCTGGCAGTTCATGAAATTTTTATCTGAATGAAAGAGAGTGTAAGTGAACGCCTAAAGTAGTTGTGTCATAATTTCTACCCAAATTTACTTGCCAAAAATTCGGCTAAATATGCCATAAATATGCCATAAATATCCAAAATACTTGTCTAGATTTTTTTATTTTCTTTTTAGCCTGTAAATCAGAAAGAGTCGAGAATTTTGTTCCGGATATGGAGCGAATGGGAATTAAAAGATTAAGATCACGTTGAAAACCCCAAACAAACTTAATGTATGAACCCAATTATATATGTATGTGTGTGTGTGTGTGTGTGTGTGTGTGTGTGTATGTATATATATGTATACAGTATAGATATTTGGATCCTGCAAGGGAAAATTGGCTCTGCATTTAACCCATCCATAGTGAGCACACACACACACACACACACACATACACACACACCCACACACACACCCACACACAGTGCAGTGGGCAGCCATATTGCATATTGTGGCACCTGGAACGTGGTTGGGGGTTAGGTGCCTTCCCCTATGTTTTCCTTCATGGCTAAGGTGCTGCTCACTCCCCCAGCACCACACATTTTCCCTGCCGGATCGGGAATTAAACCAGAGTCCTTTCGGCACAAATCCGGTTCTCTAACCGTTAGGCCCCGGCTGCCCTATCTATATGAATGATTATGTCTGATTGCACCATTCATGACACTGAGTCTATTTTCTTTAATGACCACAACACCGCCCCTTTAAGTAATGAAGCCTGTTTCGGATTTCAGCAGACTGATCTCCGGGCTCTATAGTGTCTCTGTGGAATTTATACCCTACTCTTCTTGTTGTTGATGTTTAGGTTTAGTTTCCAGCGCATCGTAGCAGATTGTAATCAACTTGATTAAATATGCATTGTGGGTAGTTAATTCCACTCCATTCCTCTCATGCTAACTGTCGTATAAACAAGATAGTGGGCTGTTAAGGTTGACAGCTAATTACCATAATTTATACAGTTATGTTTATTTATTTTAATTTTTTTTTTGCATTACCTCCTAGTATTGCCAGTTATACATTACTGGTTAAGGTAGTTAATAAATATGCTCTCGAATACAGAGTCCTTACAGAACTGGGTCTCATTTCTGACAGCTGGCTTTTCCTCCTAATGACGCCAGCCATGTCCCATGTGGAAGAGCTGGAAATTATATCTGCATGGAAATTAGCCTAGAAAATTATATATATTTCTCTGACCTTTTAATTATTTCTACAATTTTTAGAAGCTGTCCTACTATGGTCCTGGTTGATTTGAGAATCTGGAAAAAAAGGGTGACGGGCAGATTTTCACTATATGTTATTATAGGATATGTGATACATGCAACAGCATAAGAGTTCTGTGCAGTCCATCAAACAAACTCCCTCATTCGCTGACCCGTTTAATCCTACTAGGGTCACAGGGAAGCTGGTTCCTAACTCAGCCAACACTGGGCGAAGACAGGGTACACCCTGAACAGCTCCCAAGACCATCGCAGGGCAACAAACACTCAACCGTTCACACTCCATCTACACCCAGGGCAATTTGGAACAGCCAATTAGCTTAGTATGCATGTCTTCGGACTGTGGGAGGAAACCGGAGAACCTGGATGAAACCCATGCAAACATGGGGAGAACATGCAAGCTCCACACAGAAACGCCTGAGCTTTAGACTCAAATCCAGGACCTTCTTGCTGTTAGGCAGATGTGCTAACCTCTCTGCTCATCAATCAAACTGTTACCAGCAATCTGCCCCTGACCGCAATAAAGGTGTGCATTAAAAATGGGCGATTATTCCATCATGCACATGTTTAAAAGATTCTAACATGGCAGGAAATAAACACTGTTTGCAATCTTCACCACCACTAATATATTTTATCAGCACTACACACAAACATGCACTCCATGCCACTGCATTGTTATTGTCATTACTGCGCTGAGAATGATCCCCCTCTCTGATAATATCTGCTCAGTGGTTACTTGTTGGTGGGATTTTTCCTGTTGATGGATGAAATCTATATACATTTAAAATGATGCCTTACAGGACGCAGATTTTCAATAAGGCTCAAATCTGTAGACTGATAACCACTGCGCAACATCGATTTTCTGTCCCACCTCCACTTCAGTTTGGGGTCATTATCTTGCTGAAGCATCCATTTACAGGCAAATATTAACCTCCTGGCAGAGGTTGTAGGCTAAAATATCCTGGACCTTGCCAGGATTCATGATGCTATCAATTTTCACAACCAACCGCCCCAAAGCATCAGTGATCCACCAGTTTATTTTATTGTGGGGGCATCCAGTTCCCCTTCTTTCACCAGAGATGGAAAACAATGGTTATGCTTTGCAATTTCAATAATATCTCTTAGGGCCCGCGTCCCCTGAGATTTTGTGCAACAACAGGGTATGATATTTAATAAGGATGGTGGTGACCTGTGTTTTTGAGATCTATCATTCTTGGAAAAAAGGCTTATAAAAAGATTTTTGTTAGGACCCAACTTGAAGACTGATCTTTTTCATCTATTTTTGAATTACTGCACAAAACGCCGTAACACTCCCTCTAGAGCAGGTGGTTTCGCCTCATCAGCAAGACGTATGAATGACCTTGGCTTTGTGCCTTTAAAGCAGCTTTGAATTATTTTTAACATCTCCACTATGTATCTTCTAAAAGTATTTTATGTTTAGTGTTACGCAGCCTCTTATACATTCTCAGCACATCTGGCCTGCAGTTTGATAGTCACTTTGTTTTATTTTTTGTTTCTCATCGAGTTTTTTTATATTTGAACAGGCACTGTGACAGTTAGAAATGGGTGTTATGATCAAAATATCCCATCACCTTTTTTCAGAATATTAAAGGTACAGGGTGACCCAATGAAACCTCCCACAATTCAAAGGTAAAACCTCCCACCGTTCAAAGGTAAATGAAAAATCGAATTATTATTTACACACATGAAGGTTCATTCAATCCATTTTTTATTCATCATGCTTTAAAATGATCCTCCAAATGATGGCCGTCATTGTCGATGGCTCGTGACGTCGACAATTTTTGCTGCAAAATTCGCGAGTGGTCCGGTGTTAAATTTTACTTAATATGCATCAGCGATGTTCCTGTGAATGTACACAGATGCTTCGGGTATTTCAGGAAATCTTCAGGTAATGTCCGTGAATAATCAGCGATGACTCAAGACGTTCTGGAAAGATACGTAGGACATTCTCCAAAAATCTGCAAATGTGCCCTGGAACGTTGGCGATATTGAAAAGTACCGAAGGGGAGGTATCCATGATGCATCTGTGATAACTTGCGAACCATACCAGTTTTTGGGGGGTTTGTGAATGAATATTTCGGCGTCAGCCCCATTCACTTTCTTGCATGATGGCGAAATGATACACAATATTATGGCTGAGGTCCAACAACAGCAGGACACCTGACATGTGTCTTTGTTCCTGGGTTTCATGCTGTGTTTCAGGAATGACTGATGGATTTGATGATCGGGGGGAATCAGCCATCAAATCCACACTGCTTTCTTTCTCAGTTTTGGGCTGGTCTGTGTGCCTTCCCTCTCTTCTTTTCAGACTTCAGAGAAGTTATTCGTTTACGTGGTGGCATGTCGGCAGCAATAATGCTGTGATCCCTGTATAACACGTCTTTATTGTGTGCGCGAGTGTAGAATTCAGCCAATCATCGAGCTAGGAACAAAGCACCTCTCCACCATTTTACAGTTATCTGCGAATGTTCGTGGAGACTGACAAAAACTTTGGAAAGGTATCTCCGAATGCTAACCGGAGTGTCGCCGAACTTTCACCGAAGGTTCTTACATACCTCAGCGAATCTTAATCGATGATTCCGGGATGGATCGGGAATATGAGTAGTTTGCGGAATTTACGGGAATGCATCCCTGAACCGTCCCCGTGTGTCTGGGAAGCTCCTGGGAAGCTCCTTGGAAGCCTCTGCATCCTGTTTTCCCGAAAAAGTGTCAGGAATACATCAGGATAATTTTTAGTGCAAACATTGAATTTTTTTGCGGTTATCCCGAGGCCTCCCGATGCTTCAGGATGGCTTGTGAATCTCCCGAATATTTGCAGATACATGGGGGAACGTGCTCAAGATCCCTCCCGAGGCTCATCAGTTTCCATCGGGAGTATGTGGGACTGGGCCATAACGTAAATGACTGTTTTAATATTTACTACTAGAGAATATAAAAAGTAAATTAAATCAGGATTTTTATAGTTTATTTTTATATATTTTGTGTATGAAGAGGAAGGTGAGTCACTGTGCCACCCCTTACAGACGTGATTATTCACCTGGATGGAGCTTCTTTGTTGTTATGATATAACTGTTCTTCTACTGAATGATGCCACACTGGGCCATGATGTCCACAATCTCCATGAATTGAAAGAATCGTGGGGGTCGTGGGATCGAATCGTGATGATCTTGAGGGAACTTGGTGCAACCGTGATGATCTTGAGGGAACTTGGTGCAACCGTGATGATCTTGAGGGAATTTGGTGGAATCGTGATGATCTTGAGGGAACTTGGTGGAATCGTGATGATCTTGAGGG
>JAOUQZ010000030.1:2537585-2549506 GCA_028564935.1 Neosilurus hyrtlii
CACTCAAATCACCTTTCTTCCCCATACTGATGCTCGGTTTGAACTGCAGGAGATTGTCTTGACCATGTCTACATGCCAAATGCACTGAGTTGCCGCCATGTGATTGGCTGATTAGAATTGAAGTGTTAATGAGCAGTTGGACAGGTGTACCTAATAAAGTGGCCGGTGAGTGTAAACTAACGTACCTGGAACATCCTACAGACTGCTTTTCGACAGTATTCTTCACAGTATCAACATTAAAACAATTTTGTAAGGCTTAAAACCTGTAACAATTATAATGAGACAAAAGATAGTCCTGGGAAGTGCACACAGCAGAAGAAACATGAATACTAAAGAGGAAATTGTTTGCCCTCCTCGCTGACTCTGTCCGCTCATTAACTTGCAAATGTGCCATCTTCCATCTTCATATGTAAACTGCTCACCAGCAAGAATTGCAATGACGTGCTTTTCTGCTGTGTTTACGTTTGTACAACCCAGTGATATTGAGCGAATAGTTTTATTTATTTATTTTTTTCCCCCTGATTGTTTTTTATTATTATATACAGCCAGCTTCAGAATTATTGGAAGTCTAAGTGAAGTGATATAAAGATTTTTTTATGAGCAAAAGTATCAGCGTATTCCTTGATGTTATGTACTTTTTCAAGTTCATCTGAGTCATCACCATCTTCTTCTGCTGAATCTGGGGTCAGGTCGCGGGGCAGCATCCTATTCAGTGAGGTCCAGACGTCCCTCTCCCCAGCCACTTTCTCCAGCTCTTTCGGGGGGATACAGAGGCGTTCCCAGACCAGCCGATTTACTTAGTCCTTCCAGCGTGTTCTGGGTCGACCCCGGGGTCTCTTCCCAGTCGGACATGCCCGAAACACCACACCAGGGAGGCGTTCAGGAAGCATTCTAACCTGATGCTCGAGCCACCTCAATTGGCTCCTCTCAACGCAGAGGTGCAGCCGTTCTACTCCGAGTTCCCCCCAGAACAGAACTTCTCACTCTATCTCTAAGGGAGAGCCCTGCCACCCTGCGAAGGAAACTCATTTCAGCCGCATGTATCTGCGATCTTGTTCTTTCGGTCACTATCCAATAGATCGTGACCACAGGTGAGGGTTGAAACATAACGTAAATCAAACATGATCGACTGGCAAATTGAAAGCTTTGCCTTTCGGCTGAGTTCCCTCTTCACCATAAAGGCTGCACCAATCCGCCTGTTGATCTCCCGCTCCATCCTTCCCTCACTCGTGAATAAGACCCCGAGATACTTGAACTCCTCCACTTGGGGCAGGACTTCGTTCCAGACCTGGAGGGTACATTCCATCCTTTTCTGGCTGAGAACCAAGGCCTCGGACTTGGAGGTGTTGATTCTCATAACAGCCGCTTTGCACTCAGCTGCGAATTGCTCCAGCGAGAGCTGGAAGTCCCGTGTTGATGAAGCCAAAAGCACATCATCTGCAAAAAGCAGAGACGAGATCCTATGGCCACCAAACAAACCCCTCAACACCTTGGCAGTGCCTAGAAATTCTGTCCATAAAAATTATGAACAGAGAACAAAGAACAGCCTTGGCAGACTCCAGCCCTCACCAGAAACGAATTCGACCTGTTGTTACCAATGAGGACCAAGCTCTGGCTCCGGTGGTACGGAGGCCTAATGGCCCGTAGCAATGGGTCCAGCACACCGTACTCCGGGAACACACCCCACAAGATATCAAGATAATTTTTTAAATCTGAAATTTCACCTATTCTATCAAACAATTTGGAAGGTACTGTATGTCAGAACAAAACCACTTTATTAAAAATAGCAGGTACATTAGCAATAGCGAAGTATTTACCCTCTTGGCATTTTACCATTTTTTTGACTTGCAACCTGTAATCTAATTACAAATTTTCTCTATCGCACATAATAGTCCAGATTGCTAAAGTGAACAGAATATATATACATATATATATGAATTGCTAGAGTAAAAAAAAACCCATATATATATCTGTCTAAGTGTCAACTGATCTCAGTATACATACACCTGTTCTGAAAGGCCACAGAGTCTGCAACACCACTAATAAAGAGGCACCACCATGCAATTTACACAGTTAAGACCAAGGAGCTCCAAACATGTCAGAGAGAAAGCTCTCTCTGGGTTAGAGAAAGGTTTTGTTATAAAAAATGTCAAAAACCTTAAAAGTCTCTCAGACCACCATTAAATTTATCACCACAAAATGGAAAGAATGTGCAACCACAAAAAACCTGCCTAGACATGGCTGCCCACCAAAACTCACAGACCAGACAAGGAGGGCATTAATCAGAGAGGCAGCAAAGAGGCCAAGAGATTGGTACATCTGTCCACACTCAACAAACCAGGGCTTTATGGAAAAGAAAGCTGTTGCTTCCAGAAAAAAAAAAGAAAGCATGTCTATATTTAGCCAAAACAGCATGTGGGAGACTCCCCAAACATATAGAGGAAGGTCCTCTGGTCAGATGAGACTGAAAGTGTGCTTTCTGGCCATCAAGGAAAATGCGTTGTCTGGCACAAACCCAACACCTCTCATCACCCCACAGAGAAACATGGTGGTGGCATGATCATGTTGTGGGGATGTTTTTCAGCATGGACTGGGAAAGATGTCAAGTTAAGGGAACAAAGGATGGTGCTATATACACATAAAATGTTAAGCAAGATACATTCTTGAAGGCGCTGGAGCAGTTTTGCTTTAAAAAAATCTGATACAATTCCAGTGGCTAGAGGTGCCAAGCTTATGAAATATACCCTAAAAGCCGGCTCTACAAAGTACTGACTTTAAAAAGTTATGCTTCTTTATGGCAAGTTAGGTTTTTTTGTTGTTTGTTTTTTTGGGTTTTTTTTTTGCTTCACACTAACATAAATTTTGCATCTTCTGAGTTGTTGGCATGTTGTGTAAATTGACTGATAAAACCCACCAGATATCAATTCTAATTCCAGGTTATAAGGCAACAAATGAGGAAAAATTCCAAGGGGGTGAATACTTTTGCAAGCCACTGTAGTAGTACATAAGTACATGAATTGAAACACATCCAAACACTTGAGTCAACAGAGGCAACATAGGATAATGAAGGGCCTAGAGATTCTGTATTGAGGTGTGATCTCAGATTTCTTGCTCCATATTCTTCAGTCTCACCAAGCATCAGGATTCAGTGTTGTGTAGACCCTTTCACAGCAACCAGAAGCACAGGGACACCATGCAAATCCACCTCTCTTTCGATGCTCACAGAACTCAGCATTGTTGACGTTAGGAAGGTTGTTGAGTCACTTTCATCAGCTGCCTTTGTACTCGAGAATCACTTTTATTTTTGATTTTACACATCACTCAATTCACATGACCCGGTAGAACCATCTCCCCTTATTTCTTTTTCATCATTACATTTATTCAGATAAATTTTTCATCACATCTTAGTCACTAATATAATATATAGATTTCAGAACTGCCTAAAAGCAGAGAGCTCCCTATAGATGTCTCTTTATAGATGGTTTAGCCTGGGTTTGCATTTTACTGCCTCTCTGATTTCCATTTTCATTTGTCTTGTTAGATAAAGTATCCATTTAATGAGTTCATATTCTGTCAAGCTTTTGATTTTGGCCTTTGCTCCATGAACATTTATTTACCTGAAAGTTTGTCTGGTTATCTGAGTTTGTGTGCTTTTTTTGTGAAAGTCTGAGTGGTGGTTTATGAGCCTTTATTTATGGGGTTTCATTTTTTTTATAGTTACCCATCAGCTATATGTAACATTCAATCAGCATAAACTCAGCGACGTGGCAGCCTTATTGGGTTTGTTGGTGAGCATGCGGAGACACCAGATGGACAACGGACAAACTTCCAACCCATGATATTATTCTCCACTCAGGAGCTCGACTATTGGCAAATACTGTCCAAAAATGTAAGCTTATTATTAAAAAGTTGAATGCCATAACAATCTAAAAACAGCCAAGCTGTTTCATCTAATCAGCTTCTCAGACCTACAAATTGTCTCTTAGCGTCCCCCCTAAAAGGATGAATTATTGGTGAAACAAAACAAAACGCTTAACTCTGCAATAGTGTTTTCACCTTTAAATATCAGTGTCTTTTATCTTTAATTAAATCTTTTTGGGATCCTTTCACAGCCGGGTTGTGAAAAAAAAACATGACGGTGGTAAGAAACTAAATAGTTTTTTGTTTTTTGCCTATTTGTGTTTAATGTTAGTTAATACTGCATTGTTTTGTGAACCAAGTAATCCACAGCCATGTTAATGACGTGCGATGTTGTGAGATTGATATTTAGGAGCTGACGTTTTAGCCGTGAGATTTTTGGTCCTCTCGTTGTGTTGCCTGTATTCAGCGCATCTATGACTGAGTGGAAAGATAGGTATGGGTGTCTTTCTGGGTAGAACCCTCTTTTGGGTTTCAATCATTTTGTATATACTGCAACAACCTCCAGAATTGCCACCACCCGTGCTCATCGATTACCGGTTGAAAATGCAGAATTGAGAAAAGGGTGTATTGTTGGGGAAAGGAAGGTTGTACAAACGCAGGGTGACAATGTTTTGTTTGTTTGTTTATTTATTTATTTGCATTAGATTAATGGTGTTTATTTTTTCCCGGTGTGATATTAAGATAATTAACTTTAACGAAAGTTGATTTAAATTGTTTTTCACTTTTTAAAACCCATTAGATTATTTTGGAGCTCATTGTGTCAGCTTTTTACTCATATATTAGGGTAGCCGTGTTAGTCTGTTCATCAAAATTACAAAAAAAAAAAAAAACTTATTTTACAAGCTCAAAAGATAGAAGTGTTACTCATTGATAAGACTTGATGTTTTGTTGTGCACGTCAGCTGAGTTGGCAAGACTATTATAGCACACCTCAAGAAATATACTTTCAGTGAAATATTAAGTGGACCACTCTGGACCACTCAATGAGAGCAATATATATCTCAGTGTGCTGCCGAAAATACCAAAAGGACAAACCGATATCATGTACAAACAATAGATTATCTGAAAGGCTAGAATGTTCTAAAAGGACATCAGCCTTATTCACAATATAGTATAGTACTTGATTTTTTTGCTTTTACTGTTCATGTCATCTGATCCCTATTTAAAATGATTACTCAGTGATTACACAAATGAACAATGAAATGAAAAACTGTACAATGAAAATCAGTTGAGAATCTTAACAGGTAAACACATTAAAGAATGGCAGGTTACGAGTAACAAGGGCTTAGAACCCAAAACGCTGATGTCCATTTTTGGTGAATTTTTTTAGGTCAGTTTATCGGCTTATCCTGCATTTTTTCAAAAACAAAAATAGCAAGAACAAAAATACGAAAAATTATAATTCATATAGGATTTGACGATTTTACTTATTTTTTGGCCACAGTCAAACTTTTAACTTCGTTTTTATTTTTAATTGCCACGTTCTGACATCGGCGGGTCCGGTTTGGATCAATGTACAGTGAGTTGATTTGATTCCAATCTGATAATGGATATAAGAGGTATGTGTATACATAATTTTGTTGTAACAGAAGTAGTACATTATAGGTACATTTGGACAGTCTGTGAACTACCCTCCTCAGATCCCTCCAAAAATGTTCTGCGGAGTTTAAGTCCGGGCTGCTCAAAGGACAATCAGGCACTAGTCCTGAAACCATGCCAGTGCTGTCTTGACTGTATGCTTTGTGTTGTGTTGTCAGGCTGAAAGTAAGCCTGTTTCCTGGTCTCCTGTTGTGTGCATTTCGGGATTCATCTTTCCTCCAGTCCTGATCAGTCTCCCTGTCCCTGCTTCTAAAAAAGCACCATCATAGCATGATGCTGCCGCCACCGTGATTCACTGCAGTGATGGTATAGGTGTACTATATCTAGTAAAGGCTGACAACCAGTGTATTGTTTTTACCACACATTGTGGTTGATCAAGCCAAATAAACTTTTTCCTCAAGTTCTCAGAGTGTTTTAAATGCATGCCTTGCATGTATTATTGAGGAGGGAGTTTTGGCTAGCAGCTCTACCATGAAGGCTTAATCGATGCTGTATTTCTACGAGGGTTGTCCTTTTGGCAGGTTCACGCATCTCTGCAGAGGACGTCAAAAACGCTGTTGAGTTCTGGGTCACCTCCCTGACTGAGGCCTTTCTAGAATAGTTTTGTACTCCAGGAGTCCTAGTGGTTCCGAACTTGTTCCATTTAACAAAATTGTTGCTCGTTGTGCTTTTGGGAGCATTCAAAGCTTTAGATCTGTGTCTGTACATCATTTGCTCACAGAATCTACAAAAAAAAAGACTTCCTGAATTTCATGGCTTGGTTTATGGTGTGACCTGAACTGTGAATGTGGGATCTTATACACACACACACACAGGGGTGTCCCTTTCTAAATCATGTCCAATCAAGTGAATTTGGCAAAGTAGATGTCAGTAATGTACTGGCAACATCTTAAGATAATCAAACCTGAAAATATAACCTATGGAGATTTTTTTTGCTTAGTAAAATATCTGTTTTTGATTTTAAAACTTTTGATAAATGGTTCATGCTTATTCTAATGTTTTACAGGGAACTGACTGGTGTTTTAGAATCTGTTGTACATATAGGAAACGTACTGAAATACTTTTGTGTGCATTAAAACTGATGGTAGTTTTCCTCCCTTTTAGAGCACTGAGCCCAGCCCTGCCAGCAGTCTTCACTCTTTACCCATAAGCCCTTGCAGCGAGAAGTCACCAGCTTTCAAGGTAATTGCCTACATTATGAAATATAGAGAATAAAAAATTATAGCATCTCAAAGTTTGTACACAAATTTTCTTATAGTAAAGTATAGTATAGTCAAACTGCAACACTGCAAATGAATTTCTTTTTCTTTTTTAAATTGCTTTCTTTTGATTTACATCAACTTTGGTTTTAAAGGGAACTCAATCTGAATTATTTTTCTGAACCATCAATAAAAAAAAAAGTTTACTATGCTGATGAGATTATTTTATTATGTTTGGTAATCCGTTGGAGCTGGGCCATGGCTGTCACAAGAGAAAGGTTTATACTTTTGCCTGTGGAGCTTTTTCTGGGGATGGAAGCAGATTTTGTTTTTCATCGGGATATCTATCTATCTGTTTATTTATTTATTTTTTGAGTTGGAAATCCCGCCGAGCTGAGCAAAGTTGGAAATGAGGTCTCTTTCTGTCCTCCTTCCTGACCTACATGGAGCGCATGCAGGAGCAGCAGTCACACCAATGAGCCATGTGATGTCGCAGCTTGTCCGTAGCCAGCAAGAGAAAAAGCTTAGAATAGGATGCCATGAATTCTCACACTGCGCTCAGATGACAGGAGGAGGGTGGGACATGTCCTGCTTTGTTCTAGAAAATATAAAACTTCTCCGTTTTTAAAAATAAAACCCACAATCCCACCTGAGATGGAACCGTGTCACTCTCTGTCCTACTTTGAGCAGAAAACTTTGCGTATCGAACATTTATCGCTATATTATTTACTTATTTATTTATTTTAAATAATTGGAGCCTGAGGAAACTTCCAAAGAAATGGGAGTTAGGCTTGTCAGTGTTATTTCCTGATTGTTATTTATGTGGCCACCATCACAGTTATTATTATCTAAATGATATGCTTAAAGTGCAACAAGCAGAACCTGGGTTGAATGTATTTCAGTAACAGGGGTTTAGATAAATTATACAAAGTCCAACTTTCAGGCTACTGAGTAGGATCTACTGTTTAAGCTCTTATGTAGTATGTATAAGTGATACAGAGCTGCCAGGAAGCCTCTCTAACATCTGAATGATTCCACCATACTGTGTCAAACACTAGAAAATGTATTAATAGCAAACATATTTTTCATTGCCCATATTTCACACAGCTTCTGTACTGAGCTAAACTTTTTATTAGCATGTGGATTTTGTCAAACTTTCTATCCAGCAGCTGTTATGCAAGGGGTGGCGCAGAGGCGTAGTGGTTAAGCGCGTTTAAGCCCTGGGCTCGTCTACGGCGTTTCTGTGTGGAGTTTTCATGTTCTCCCTGTGCTTGCATGGGTTTCCTCCGGGGTTCTCTGGTTCCCTTCCACAGCCGAAAGACATGAACAGCAGTCTAGAATATTCAGTCTAGAGTGAATGGAAATGTATTGCAAGGTGAGCTTTTTGAAATGTTGGGCTGAGCAGTTTTTAAAGTTTGAGACTGTGTTGCAAACCCCTAACAAACTTAATGTGTGAAACGGATTCATGTCTAGTATCCTTCGTAAAACCAAAATGTATTTATGGGAATGATTCTGTCTTGTTTGGTAACACCATTCATGATATTTAGGATATTTTTTCAAATAACCATGACACCGCCCCTTTAAAATAAAATGAAACCCTTCCAAACTCTCCTGTTACACTAAAAACGTATGCATATTTTCATCATCAGGTGGTTTTTCCTTACATTTTTCTCGTTCAGATCTGACAGAATCGGTTCTGTAGTTGGCACTAGCCTGTTTGAAAAGGTTGGCATTTGAAGTCTTTCACTCTCGCAAGTGTGTGATATCACAAGAACATGGACGTGTCAGTTTATATAAAGCTTTATATTATATATTGTTAAATTATATAATTAAGTTTTTAAATTAAATTTAAATGTTTAAATTAAATGTTAAATTATATAAAATAAAAAATAACAGTATACAGGTATTAAACTGACAAATCAGATACATACTAGTGATCTTCTGAATAAAATAAAACTAGGCACATATGCACATTATACTACGTTACATTTACATACATCAGACAAGCATCTGCTTGTATACATGAACCAATGGAAAATATCTCAGTTTATTCATATGCAAATCACTTCCTTATTCACAGCGTCTCCTATGTGAATAATGTGCGACTTTTTGCAGTGCAATACCTGTTTTTTTTCTTCATGAAGAAGACTGTAATAACAATAGCGTGTTTTGATGTCTAAAGACGTATACCATGTATGCAAGCTTTTATTAACTTTGTCTTTAATACCCCTTAAATTTACTAGTTAGAACAATTTATGAATCATTGTACGTTTACTGTGTACTTAAGATAATGGCCATGATAATTTAATTAGAAATTATTTGTATGCAGATTATTAAGCCGACCCTAAGGTACCAAAGTGGGAAGCATTACTACCTCACAGGTCCAGTGTCTTGATTGGATCCTGAGCTCAAGTTACTGTTTGTTTTCTCTGCATCCTGAATAAGTTTCATCCCTGTCCTTCAGTTTTGTCCCATCACCCAAAATCATGCTAGTATAAGTGTTGGATATCCTAAATTACAGTTGAGTGTGTGTGAATGTGTGTATGCATGGTGATAGACTGGATTCCCTTTCAGAGTGTCTGCATCTAAATTCAACTGACTGTGCTGTCTGGTTGGGAGAGGTGGCATGCTCTCTCTTTCCTATCCGTGATTGTGACACTAGCCAGTTGTGGGCATCAGTGAGATCATGCATGCAAAAGTTGGTGGAGAGCACTTTCTTCCAAGTGTGTTACACTGCCCTGTGGCACAGCATGAGCTGCAGTTGATAGGTCAGAGCCGACTGGTGGGTAAAGGATGGTCAAGGCTAGAAAAAAATGTTAGATAGAATGCAGAACTCAGGGTTTTTGTGAAGCCTGTAGACATGAAAGGTGTGCCACAACTAAAGGCTTTTTTTTCAGAGACTCAGTGCAGTTGTCTCAGCTCACCTCATCTTATCTGAAATTTTCAACAAAATCGTGTGCACTTTATAGTGGACAAAAACAATCGATTTCAATAAATGTAAAACCAGCAAAAACTGCTGTTCTGACATTAATGTCATTGTTCGTGCTGCGTCAGCAGAGATTTTATTGTAACCTTTATTATAGTACAATCCCAGGAAGAGTATTGTCCACATTAAAGAGACAGCTTAAAGAATCAACTTTCTTTTAACCAATCCACAACAACAAAGCGCAAATACCCGGTAAACTGAATGTTGATTATATTTACCTGGTAATGCTGCAATGCACATAGCAGTGCGTTTTTATTACAGCAACAACAACAATCATACCGCAACATTCTCACTCACTCATTTGCTGAATTGCTTATTCTTCCCCGGGGTGGGAAGGCAGTTAACACCCTGAATAGAATGCCAGACTAACACAGGGCCAACACACACACAACCATTCACGCTTACACCCAGGGGCAATTTTGGAAGAGCTAATTAGCCTAATGTGCATGTCTTTGGACTGTGGGAGGAAACCTGAGTACCTGGAGGAAACCCACACAAGCATGGAGAGGCCATGCAAACTCTACACAGGAACGCCCGAGCCGGGGACTCAAACCAAGGAGCTTCTTGCTGTGGAGTGGAGGTGCTATCTACTACGCCTCTTTGCCGCCCCCGTACAACATGTGGAAGGAAACTTTTTCTTACAGGATACTTTACAGGATGTCCAAAAATTCAGGAACAGATAGGCGTATATTCAGCAAATATAATCTTGTGAAAAAATAAGTACATCCCACAAAAATTGTTGTTTAAAAAAACATATTTGAAGAAGTCAATTGTTTACCCTCTTTAATAGAAACAAAACCATGTGGAAAACAAGCTTTTTTGGTCATTTATTCAACAAAAATATAAATAGATGTTTTGGTTGAATTTTTGACCATTCTTCCTTCAATTGAAAGATGTTTGAGCGATTTCTTGCATGTGCTGCCTCTTTATGCCCCACGACATTTAAATGAGGTTCAAATCTGGTCTTTGCCGAAGCCATTGCAAAACCCCATAAATATTTTTTCTTTCGTTTAGTTATTCCTTGGTGGATTTGCTGGGTGCTTGCAATCATTCCTCTATTGAAAGATTCATCTCTGATTTAACTTTCAAACAGATGCCCTTGCATTATCTTCAAGCAATCAGTGATTTAATGCAGAATTCATAGTTGAATCAAAGACTGCAAGCGTCCTGGTCCCTGAGGCAGTGAACGAACCCTAAACCATAACATTCACTGCAGTGCTTTACAGCTGGTATGAGGTTCTTTTCCTGTTCACATGTATACCGTGTCTGTGTCCAAACCATTTTATCCTTGGTTTGTCTGTCCAGAGTACATTATTCTAAAAGGCCTTGTTTTTGTGTACATGTTCATTGTTTTGCAGTAATGTGATTATAAAGGCTTTTCCTGGCATGCCTTTCCTGTGGATCAAATCTGTTCAATCTCTTTCCGTTCAATTTCTTTCTATTCAGTTTCTTTCTGTTCAGTTTCTCTCTGTTCTGTAAATGTGTACACTTTCACATCAACAGCTGATCCTGTGAGGAAATTTTGGGGTTCTTGGAGACCTTTTTGTATGAAATTGCCTGCGATTGGGCTGAATTTGCTGGGGCAGTGAGTCCTGAACAGATTGGCAGTTATTTAAAATATATGCCACTTGTAGGTGATGCTCCTTACATTGAAATGATTTATTTAAAATAATTTACAGTTGTTTTCAAGCTACTTGCCAGACATTGAGATTTCTTTTGATTTGAACACCTTTCAGATTTTTGTTATTTCTTTTAGAGTATCTCACCTTCATTGAAGAAGAAATGTCTGCTTATTAAAAAAAGTCAACAATTTCCTTGGAGTGTATTTATTTTTTTAAAATGACTAGATATCTATCCAAATCTCTTCAAAGGAAATTAAACGCATACTTAATAAAAGCTTGCACGCATTTCTTATGGCCATTTCTATTAAATCGTTTTATGAATTTTTTTTTTTGTAGAGAACAAAACTGAGCAATAACTCTCAACCGCGGATGTGGGTCGACACTGTAATGCGAAAAATAACGAAATGTCACATGATCATCTTGTATCTCTGTCACTAATATGGAACTAATTTGAATATGAATACATGGCATGGTACTCATTCATTCATTCATTCATTTTCTGAACCGCTTATTCCTAGTTAGGGTCGCGGAGAGGCTGGCGCCCATCTCAGCCGACTCTGGGCGAGGGCGGGGTACACCCTGGACAGCTCGCCAG